>JAESUZ010001584.1:0-21428 GCA_017311185.1 Proteles cristata cristata
TCTCTCAAAATAAATAAACTTTTTTAAAAAGCGTGGGAAGGGGAGGAGAGGGGAGGGGAGGGGAGGGAAGAGAGGGAAGGGGAAGGGGAAGGGCAGGGCAGGCCATGGGCTCCCCAGATCTGCTACCTTCCTGGTTGCCAGCCGGGCTTCCTAATGGATTTATGAAGCGGCTCTAACATCACCCAACCAGAAAGCAAGGAGTTGGGGTGAATCGGAAGGAAGAGCTGAGCCCCTTCACGGCACTGCACCAAGAGTCAGACAGACCTCACTTTAACTTGCTGCCACTTAACCCGCCGTGCACCCACGTTCTCAAAATATCCATTTTTTTCGGCATCGACTAATGTTCATGGAGTTCTCACTAGGTCCCAGGCCACGCTGTCCTGTGTCACCTGCACTACTGCATCTAATTAGCCTTATGCCACACCTGTGGACAGGCAGCATTCCCCCCATCCAGGAGCTGAGGAAACAGGCTCCAAGGTTCCGTCACTCGATGTCATACAGCTAATAAGCAAAGGTCAGGACGGTCTAACCCAGGGCTCTTGGCCACTCATTCATTCAACAACGATCACCTGAGCTCCGGGTATCTTTGAGACACTGAATATACATCAGTGAACAAGACAGATAAAAAGTCTTGTCTTCCTGATGGGGCTTTTATTCTAGAAGACATGGACGGGGGAGACCAACAGTAAGCAACACATACAAATGTAAATAACACAGCATGTTTTTACATGACACCACTTGAAATTGCCAACAGCCAATGAGTTGTTACCTACAAGAAGAGTCGTTTCACACGGTTCGACCTGACCCGAGGTGGGAAGGGCACCGGAAAGGCGGCAGGGGGAGGAGCGGCGGGGGGCAGCCCCTGGGGCAGCCCACCAGGTAGCTCACCAGGAGGCGACGCGTTGATGGGAGGGGTCAGCACTTAAGGAAGATGCTACACTTGTGTGCGCCAACACTGACCTCGGCGTCGCCAGGTTATTTATGAAGATTGAAGGAGATAACGAAAGTGAAAAGGTTTCACACAAGTTCTAGGACTGCGACAAATTACTTCTTAGCATGACATAAATTTCCCCACTTCGCTACTGGGAATTACAGCCAACTTTTTAAGGCACCGATACGGCTCAGCGGCTCACGGGGTAGCTGGTTCATACCCTACCTGGGGCAGGGAAGCCACTGAGAGTTTTGGTTTAAAACTTTTCTTCCTGCTCCCAGGAAGAAGAGGTTTTGTTGGTGCTGTTCTTTAATCAGTAAGGTATTATCTACACAAGGAAGGTAGCATCACATGCGCGCAGGCCAACTGCTGAGATGCACGTGAGACCGCGATCTGAACCATTTAACAGAACCCCAAGACAAAGCCGTGTTGTTTTAACACACTGAGATGTAATAAAGTACGCCGCGTGTCGGAAATTTAATGTCCCCCATGCCGGTAAGAATGTCACTAGCTCCACCGACCCACTCAGACAGATAATCATTATTTGCTATGTTTGGTAAAGATTACAACTAAAATAGCTGCTAAAACTTAACAGACGAGGAAAAGGTAACCGCCAGAAAACTACACTAGGTTAATTTGTAGAGAAATGATAGGTATGCAGAGTTTCTTTTAAAGAGACAGCCTTTATTGCAAGGATTTTCACACGGAAGAATTCAAAACGTGGTAGAGTTTTCTGGCATCTGTTGAACTGTATTTAAAAGGAACGGTTGACAAAGATTCACCAGAAATCATCTGAACAAGTGAGAAAGCACAGTAACTACTATTGAAACAGCAAAATACTTCCAGGCCGTGTGGCTTATCCAACAAGATGGTACCTTGGGTGCTGCCATTGATACGAAAACTCTTTCTTCCTCTTCTAAATACACAGTAATATAATTACCAATATTCAATCGCTTCTGTTCTTTCTTGAATATATAAAAATTAAAATACCAATTAAAAAACTAATATATCTTCTCTTTAAATGTTTCTTACAGATACAATTTCATTATCTTCATTCAACAGTGGTGTGGTTTACGAGATTTTTTCCACTCACAAGTCAAACGACAATTCGCCCGAAGGGAACGGAGAGTCTATAGGCTCCTAGGGCAAAGAAAGCCTTCGGGAATGCAGCAACTGACATTTCTAAAGTACAAAACAGATAACATCCTTAGGAGATACATGCAATAAGCTCTACAAGCAGCTGGCCCGGCACAGGGACACGGGCCTGGTGGTTCCGAGGGGACGCTGGCGCTCCCAGACTCAGCTGGAACTCCCATCTTAGGCTTTGTATTTTGCTTTTCCAGTTTCGCTAATGACACAAACATGCTGTAAAATAAAAACAAAAGTCAGAGAGCCCCATTAGAGAAGCGTATTCGGACAAGAGGCACGACGGGCATCGTGTGCGGCGCATGCAAACAGGCCTGACGGCTGCCGCCCGCGTGCATTACCAGCCTTCCCCCCCCCACCCCGAGCAGAGCAGGGACCTGAAGGAAACTGAGCCAGGAGACTGGAGCCAGTTCGTGCGTTCCTTACTGAGGACCACATCTGTCTTCCGCAATACTAACGGGACAGTTACTGCGGCGGCCAGCACGAAGTGTCGTGCTTGCCTGGCCACGTTCCAGCTCTCGGAATGTCTGTACCCGACTACAGCTTTATGTGACTAATGGGAACCATCAGTGTGTTCAAATTATGAGGTGCTGGAAAGAGAAAACAATTCTTCTCTTTCGTAAATTTTTATGCGGGTTCTGAAAAACGAGAGCGAGGAAAAGCAGCATTACTTACATTCAAGTCCCTGAAGTATTCGTTGTAGTCAAGGGCATATCCTACAACAAACTTGTCTGGAATCTCAAATCCGACAACTACAAAGAATCACAATTCATCACTTAGATACAGGACGCATCACTTTCCGATCCAATGCCTACAAACGTGCCTTCTCTACAAATATTCTCTAGAGTAGCTCTACACCATTTCCTATGAAACTTGTTTGGGTTCAAGACGGTTAAATGATTGACAAAAAGTAATTCACTTACAGTCTGGTTTATAGCCAACACTTCGAGGGGTCCTCTTCACCAGCAAGCTGTTAATCACAAAATGTGACACGTGACATACGGAGCCTGACAGGGCATCGCAGAAGAGAACAGTTTCGCTCCGAAACACGGCGTCGCCTGTGTGTGGGACACCGCGCTCGGTCTCCCCGCACCCAAGACGCACTATGAAGCGGAGAGCTGGGTCACAGGGATCGCTGGGCAGGGGCGGCAGGGAGTTCACACCACAGACGGGACCGTTGACTGATCCCCACAGAGCCAAATGAGTTGTTGGGTCCCCCAGTACACAAGTTATGTTTACACTACACTGTAGTCTACTAAGTCTGCAATGGTGTTATGTCTAAAAACTGTACCTACCTTAATTTAAAAACACTTTATTGCTACAACATGCTGACCATCATCTAGCTCTCACAAGGCATGATCACTGATCGCAGCTCCCCACAGCCAATATACAATACTGAAAAACTCTGCAACATTCCAAGAATTATCCAAATGTGACACAGATGATGTGAGCAAATGCTATCAGAAAAAAAGCACGGCGCCTACGCACAGACTTGCTTGATGCAGGGCCGCCACAAGGCTTCAGTCTGTGACACACATTATCAAGCATATATGGAGTCCAACACTAAGAGCTTATTCAAAATTTTCATGTTGAAAGAATTTACAGATTTGCAGCAAGTTACAAAAAGTGCACCGGGCGGTCCTCCGTGCCCTGGCCCCAGGTTCCTCCAATGCTAGCAGCTCACGTAACTAGGGCCTTGCCACCAGCACTTCCCACGGAGACTTTGGGGAACTGCCCTTCTCCAGATTCCACGAGTCATTCACACGTACGTTTGTGTGCGTGTGCATGTATACCTCTTTGCAATTTTATCACACGCAGGGCTTCGTGTGACCACCACCACACTGAAGATACAGAACTTTCCATCTCATGAGGCTCTCTCTGCCCACCTCTTTATTTACAGTCACACTCACCCATCACCCCCTCACCCCTGGCAACCACTAATTTGTTCTCCATTTCCATCATTTTGTCACTGTAAGGGGGCTGCGTACATGGGCTCCCGGAGGAGGCAAGCCTTCCAGCCTGGCTTGATCAGCACATGTCCCCTGAGGCTCATCTAGGCGTCTGCGTGGCTCAATGACTGTCCTGTTCGCCGCGGAGGGACGCCTTGGTGGTTTCTAGTTTGGGCTATTACAGATGAAGCCGCTACGAAGTTTCATATACACATTTTTATGAGGATAGAAGTTCTCATTTCTCTGGAACAAACGCAACTGCTGGAGTCCTGACGCTCCACATGCGGTTTCTCACAGAACTGCCTGCCTATTTGCCAAAGCAGCCACTCCGCCTGACCTTCCTATCAGTTACGTTTTTAAGTTTTGTATTTTTTGAGAGAGACGGCATGAGCAGGGGAGAGAGGCAGAGAGTGAAGGAGAGAGGGACAGAGGGGAGTGGAAAGAGGGGGAGAGGGAGGGGGAGAGGGAAAGAGAGGGAGAGGCACAGAGAGGGAGAGGGAGAATGACGGAGATAGGGAGAGAGAGAGAGAGAAGGAGAGGGAGGCAGGGAGGGAGGGAGAGAGAGAATCTCATGCAGGCTCCATGATCAGGGCCTGGACACGGGGCTCAATCCCACAGCCCTGGAATCACAACCTGAGCTAAAACCAAGAGTCAGATGCTCAACCGACTGCGCCACCCAGGCGCCCCAACAGTTCTTCCATTCTTAAGTTAAAACGGTTATCTAGTCATTCTTAAACCTGCATTGAATAAAAAGAACAAGCTACAATGCTTACTCTTTTTCTGTGTAAAGCACAGATACACATACACCGGAAACAGATACACAATGTATCTGAGATATTAAAATTTAATGGGAAGGGAGAGACTGAGAAGAGAAGGCTAAGAAACATGGACTCAGGCCAACTCCATCAGTAAGAAATGACCTAAGTGTTTACTCTTTGAGCACATCACACCTCCAGCCACACCAAATCTGTCTCTCACGAGGCAGTCTCTCTCAATTCCACAGCATACTCCAGGAAAGAGGTACAAAAGAACATCCAGGGGATACAGGACATTCTAGGTCAGAGTAGGTTGACATCTATAATCCTAACGAGCATGGAGAGAAATAAGCAAGTGCACCGACCGGCTTACAGGATACGCGTGCCCTAAGAACCTCACCCTACAGTGGGCGAGGCTCTGTGCCTCTGGCCAGCCCCCCATGCCTTGGTGCCCTTATCTGTAAAGCAGGAGAAAAGTGCTATCTCGGGGTTGTCGGGCATTAAATAAACTACAATTACGATGAAGTGCAATTATAATGAAGCTGGAAACAAAGGGAGAAGTGAGAAAGCAAAAACTGAACAGCGCACGCAGAGCCCGGAGGCGAGGCTGGCCCGTGTCGCCCCCACCCGGGGCCCTTGGAGCCCACCCCCTTACCCCCTTTCCTGCCACCTCCCAACCTTGATTTGGGATCCTCGGTCTCATTTTCCCAAGAAAGTCCCAGAGCCTCCAGCACGTCCCCTAGGACAGGTCGATAGCATTACTAGCAGCTGAAAAGCCGAATTGCTGTTAGGTAAAAATGACTGCAATGAAGAAGGGCTTTGATAACACGTGACAAAATTACTCACAAAGGATATTCACTGACTCTTGATTGAGATCACATTACTTTTTGAAGACAGAGAACGACTCAACATTTACCGCTGCAAAGAAGCAATTACTTAATCCTGTTTCAAATGAAGAAAATGTCCCATGTCAAAATGTTATACACATACCTCGCAACCTTGACCATCTTTGGATTATACTGCTTGACCATGGAGAGCAAGGTCTGCATTGTTTTGCCAGTGTCAATTATATCCTTAAAGAAAGGGAAGAGACATTTATATAGTGAATAAAACGGAGTCACTATATAAACACAAGATACCAAAACTCTGTGTGTAAATGGAATAATGTGTTTTTTTTTCTTTTTTTTTTTTAGTGTAACCAACTCTCAGATGCAGGTGATTAACAGACCACACTGTGAGAAACGCTGCTTTACGTCATCTTGAAAGTGTCCAATTAAGTAAGGTTTTACTATATAAAAGTTTTACATGAAAGTGAATCTTAGCTATTGAGTCAACGTTAACGGGGCACCTGGCTGGCTCAGTCGGCACAGAATGCGACTCCTGATTTCAGCATGCTGAGTTCAAGCCCCGTGTTGGGTGTGGAACCTACTCAATTTTTTTAAAAAGGAGGACATGATTCAAAACAAAGCCATCTCTAATTGGGAAAACACTTCTTCAGTGAAACTGCCCCACAGACGGTGTAAAACGGCGCTCCACAAACTGGTGTCCGTGGGTCACGACAAACACCAGGGCTCGACACCTGAGAGAATTGTGGATTTCTGAGCCGTGGTTGGCTCACATTCGGATGGCCCCCAAGACGCCCGCTGCCCAGTATACACGTTGGGATAGCCCCCTCTGCGGGCGCGAGCAGGCCCAGGAAGATGAAGCGGAGTCACCCCCCGTGACTAGCTCTATGAGACCGCGTGGGGGAGAGAGATCTCCTGCCGGTCCTGGAGGCGTCGGCTGCCAGGCCGGAGGGCTGCGTGCAAGGCCGAGAGGTCGGCCTTTAGGGGCTGGGGGCCATCCCAGGCCAGCAGCCGGCAAGACAACGGGGCCCTCGACCCTGCAACCACAAGAGCTCAATTCTGCCAGCATGAGCCACGGGTGAGACAGGAGCCCCAGCCGTGATGCAGCCTCACGAGCCGGAGGAGAGGACCCGGCTGAGCTGCACTCCGGCTCTTGCCGCAGGAAAGCCGGCACGCCGACACCGGTGGCTTTAAGCTGGATTTGCGGTACTCTGTTAGGTGGCACGGCCCCACCCGAAATCGACGGGGCGTGGAATTAATGAATCTACAGTTAAAATCAAGCAGCCGGTTCCCAGGGATATACATGCATCCTTGGAAACCAGTGTTAGTTTTTAATCCACAGGCTACAGTTTCTAAAAACCTTAAAAACCACAAACACAAATTGGGGGATACTGGTGTTCTTAAGCCATAAACATTTTACATACAAGAACGAGAACTTGTTCTCCTGGTGACAGTGAAAAAGCACACAACTGCTCTGTTGGCTAATTTGGCAATAACGGTAAAACTGAAAATGTCCCAATTCTCCAGTGCAGGCACTGCCTTCTTGACGGCCTGTGTCCACAGGGCACTCACACACGTGCACAGAAGGATGCTCTTAGCAGCCGTGTAGGAAAAATGGAAGGCTCGCCCTATTCGCAGGGCAATAAATTGGTGGATTTGTCACTGCAATGCGATTTTGCATTTTAAGGCCAACTGACTGTACGTCCCAGCATGAACCATCTCAGAATCTACTGAGTGAAAATCACAAGGGGTGTGAGAGAATATCAGTAGTGCAGCACTACAGAAACCTTTAAGTCACAAAATATGTTTTGGATATGGACACATCGAGGCAACAGAAGTATAAAAAACATACATGGAATGACATATATCAACTTAAAAGAAATAAAAAAATCTCAAGCCCAAAAGAGAAGGGTAAGAAATATACTAACATTTTCCCATTATCCAATAAAAATAAATTACTAAGTATTTCTCACACACACAAAAAAACCAATCTTACTCCCTTTTATATAACACAAGCCCACCATTAACACTGATGAAGAGGAATTTCTTTCCCTGGATTACTTTCAGGACTATGCAAACTAAATCAGGAAGATCATAAATATTATATTAAAAGAAAGTAGAACTTACCTCAACAATCAAGACATTCTAGAAGAAAAAGAAATGGAAATCAGTACAATGAGCTGGTGTTTCTAATTATAACTCAAATCACATCATAACAAGCTCATTATCCAAATTCTTGTTTTAAGATTCTTTCCTATATCAAACCCTGATTTAAACAATGGGCCATCTGCTGGGATATGGAACTCTTTCATTAGAAATGTCACTATAATGGCATTTTTAAAAATAAAATTTGACCTATATTTTCATTTTTTTAAAATTCTCACTACTTTAAATAGATGTCTAATCTTGAGCAGACAGTGAAATTTCTCTGCGCCTCAGTTTACCATGTGTGAAATAAGGAACTTGAACTAGTATGTATCTTTGACCTCCAACATTCAACAAGTAAAATTTGTACTGTAACTCTGAAATCGTGCGTTTAATTTACCATACGGAATCCAATTCAAAACCCATTTGCTCATTAGGCTGAAACTGATCTGTATTTTCTGAACGTGTTCATGTTCTTGGACTCAACTGAAGAAAGGTACCAATGCTTCCCTCCACCACAAACCCTCACCCCAATTTCTACCTCTCAGAATTTTATAGCTGGAAAAGCCGTTATAGGAGAAACCATCTAACAATGACCTCCGAGGTAGAGAAGCGATCTATCTGCTGTTATGTTACTTATAGGAACGAGGCAGCATCTCACATACCGGTTTAATCATTGTGATAAGAAAGATTCATGCTACACTGTGTATTTGTAGAGCTCATTTCTTGGTCACATCCCTACTGCATCAGAATTTTAGTGTTCTATATATTCTTCTAAGTTGGTGGCTATCAAGGTAGGGCAGAGAGGATCCACAGGAGTGCAAAAAAGAAATGTTAGAACTTTTTTTAACCTTCTCCTGTTTAATCTATAATTTTGTGTGTACTTTGTAATATACACAGTACTGCTACCACAGTTCGTATATCATTTACCCCTTTCCTCATATCACAACTAATATGTCTCTTTTCAAAAGATACTGCAATCTCAATCGCTACTAAAACTGAATATACACGGTTAGTGGACCCATAGTTGTCTTACCACCTACCGTGTAGTTCTGTCTCAACATTCCCCCCCCCCAGCTAGCGCATCTCCCGTCCGAGCCATGGCTCACCGCCGCAGAGATTTCCACCATGCAATGTAGTTACAGTTTGAAAACAGTACTGAATTATGAGACAGAGAAACTATATTCCAGTCTTGACTCTAATTCTAGTTGCACGATCTTGATTAAATCATGATCGGTGACTTCTGGCATTATGATATAGTTTGTACAAATCAATCAAAATCCAGAGAGATTAAATATTTATCCCATATAAAATTGCAGTATCTAGAGTATGATCTCAATACTGTTTTAAAAACAAACAATGAGGGGCTCCTGGGTGGCTCAGTTGGTTACGCGTCTGACTCCTGGTTTTGGCTCAGTTCATGATCTCACGGTTCAGGAGCTCGAGCCAGGCTTGGTTTCTGCACTGATAGCGAGGAGCCTGCTTAGGATCCTCCCTCTCTCTGCCCCTCCCCTCCACGTGCACCAGCTCGCTCTCTTTCACTCTCTCTCAAAATAAATAAATATACTTAATTTTTAAAATCTTTAAAAATAAAGAATGAGGGGTGTCTGGGTGGCTCAGTCGGTTGAGCATCTGACTTCAGCTCAGGTCATGATCTCACGGTTCATGGGTTTGAGCCCCGCGTCGGGTTCTGTGCTGACAGCTCAGAGCCTGGAGCCTGTTTCTGATTCTGTGTCTCCCTCTCTCTCTGCCCCTCCCCAACTCATGCTGTGTTTCTCTCTGTCTCAATAACAATAAACATTAAAAAATATAAAAATAAATAAAAATAAAGAATGAGACTTTCTACCATTATGGAGAGCTTATTTTAGGCCAAATAGCTACATCCGTACTTCATAAATGAAAAGAATGAGACTCAGAGGTCAAATAATTTGCCTAAAGTCATAAAACTAGCCAAGTGGTAAAGATCTAAAGAAGTGTTTTCAGGGTCCAAAGCCCATGTTCTCAAGCGCTAACTGGAAAAAAAGAGGACAACTATTTACATACATATGTATCTGCACACACAGTGTCCCCAAAAGAACTGAACTAGAAAGTCTCAACAATCTCACCCCATGAAATAACCACCGAACTTATGAGTCTTGGTTTTTTTTTTTCTCCCCACAACAAATGTGCTCTACTGTGACTATCATGAAAAATTTATTTTAGAAAGAGACCTTTAAAGATCACAAAGCCACGTAATAGGATAGAGCCATTAGGTGGGAGAGGCAAGGTCAAATGGAATCCCAGGAGGCTTTGAAGGCTAGGCCCTTCCAGCATTAAAACCTGATTATAGGAGTAAGGGCTTCAAATGACTTCTAAATATGGGCAAAGCACGCTGGAAGGGAAGAACAGGTTTGGCAGCGGTATATAGGATGGGCAGGAAGGGGAAAAAGTCAACAGATTATAATTTCTCTTTTGAAGTTTTCAAAAGATGCTGGGGAAGACAAGATTAGTTTGGCACGACACTGATACGGGCCAAGAGGCTCTGGCACTAGGATCGCAGGCTGAAGTTTCCGAACAGCCTCACGTAAGCTGTAAGCATTAAAACCTGCAAGCCAGAGGAAGAAAAGAGCTGCGGGGCCAGACAGACCTGCATTTATTTTCAACTCTGCCACTGCCTGGCAGTGTGACTTTGGACAAGTCCTTCAAATCTGCTGACTGGTAGTTTCCTGATCTGTACAATAGGGGCAACGGAATTGACCTCATGGGACTGTTGTGAAACTTGTATGAGATTATACCTTTATATCGGCAGGGTTTTGAAGTAAAAAAAAAAAAACAACTAGCAGCTGAAAAAAAATGTAACATTCCATCATTTATCACTGGTTACTCAAAAATCATTTCAATGTATAAGAATAATATTCAAATATCTTAATATCTATATTATTTCTGCCAATTGTCTACACTGGACAAATCTTGATGCATTTAAAAAACTCTTTTTGAGATTTCTTCAAATACTAACATGTTTGAATTTATTGAGTATCCTACCTACCAGAAACTGTTATAAGAGGTCTACATGCACTATTTCACTTAATGCTCTTAATTCTATGAGGTGGCTGCCATTACTGTCCCCACCTCATATATGGGAGACAGAGAGGTTAAATAATCTGCCCAAGGTCACACAGGAAGTACCGAACCAGGCTTTGAATCAAAGCTGCCCGTCTTAGGGCTGGCTCAGATGGTAGAGCATGGGACTCTTGACCTTGAGCCCCACGTTGGGTATAAAGTTTATTTTAAAAAAAAGCTGCCCATCTCTGGAACCCACACTTACACAGCTACATAGATGTTTTGCTCTGTCAATTTTTTTTTTAATTTTTTTTAAGGCTTTATTTATTTACGTAATCTCTGTACCGAACATGGGGCCCAAACTCATGACCTTGAGATCAACAGTCACGCATTCTACCAACTAAAGCAGTCAGGTGCCCCTGAGTGAGTCTGTTTTTAAAAAGAAGATTGTTTCTATGCTCCCTACCTCCCTCCCCCGTCGAAAATATATATACGTATATCTTTTTAAAGTTTATTTATGTTGAGAGAGAGAATGTAGGGGAGGGGCAGAGAGGGAGAAAGAAAATCCCAAGCAGGCTCCATGCTGAGCTGTCAGTGCAGAGTCCGGTGTGAGGCTAGAATCTCATGAACTATGAGATCATGACCTGAGCTGAAATCCAGAGGTGGAACGCTTAAATGAGTGAGCCACCCAGGAGACCCCGAAAAATATGTTTTTGAAGAATTCCAAATTAGATCACACAGAGGAAGTACTTTGCAATACGGCCTTTAAGTTTAATGTTGGCTCCTGCTGCCTCTTTTGCATATGACCTAGGGAAAGAGAGCTAACTTAGATTGCTTCTAAGAGTTAAATAACCCTTGTTTAAGTGTATAAATAACCATGTAAACTGCCTCTTAGTGATAAAGCACAGTGTTACTAATTGACTCTTGGCATGAAGTCAAGAGAACTCTTTTCTTCCTCTTCAAGACACATACCTTTCCAGTTAAAGTTGAGAGATCATCTCCACCAATTACTTTTATGTCCCCTGTTGACTGGTCGTTCTGTTATAAAAAAAAAGATATAAATTTATGTATGTATATTCTTTTGTGTACACACACACACACTCTTCAAATTATCAAATGGGAACTAGAAGATTTAAGAGGTTAGCTATCGAATGCCATAGCGTTATGATATTCTAAATGATACAAATTATTAAGAATTATCTTTCAAGAAATGAATGATGAGGTAACTTTCAGCTAGAGATTAGCAAAAATTTTAAAGTTCTAATTGGCCATTACTGATTTGATGCTTTTAAGAGTCCTAAAACACAGGATACCTACATTTTCAAGTAGGCAGTAATATCACAGCTACACATATTCAGTCACAGTAATTTCTGAACCTTAAAGGAAGTTATTAGCATGACAATGTCTGGTTCTGGCCCTGGACCATTCCCATGAGTCAGGCAAGCTGTGAGTTCTGGTCTATATCACACTTAACCACAAAAGATATTGCCTTCAAAAGTCTCGACCAGGTCCAGGTCATCTTCAACAGAGTCTGGAGAAACAGGTCTGATTAGGAGTCCTTGAAGGCATACCACTTAGGCTCCCAGTTTACTTTTGTCACAGAATCCGGTAAAGACCTTTCCGGCAGTTCAAAGGGAAATCCTCCTTATCCACTGCAGTTAGCGGCGATAATAATCATAATGTGGCGGTGCTGGAGCCAAAGCGCAGGTGAACCAAAGAGCCGAGCCTTACCCTACCAGACACCAGACCACACCAAAGTTACAGCCATTACCGCAACGTCGTGCTAGCACAATTACTAACAGACCAAGGAATAGCACACATCCAGAAGTGTATAAGGACTTAGTATATGATAAAGATGGTATTTTAAGTCAGGAAGGAAAAGATGAATTAGTCAATGAAGTCATTATCCATTTTGGGGGAAAAAATAAAGTATGATCCCTACCTCACAGCACACTCAAAAAATAAATTACAGATGAATTAAAATCTCAATGTAAACAATAAAACCATAAGCAGACTGGAAGAAAACGCAGAAGAAAATATGTCCACATTCTTAGAAAGGATAAAAACCCAGGCATAACATGAACCCAAACTGAAAGAAAAGCCGGGCTCTGTGTTAACAGTGCAGAGCCTGCCTGGGATTCTCTGTCTCCCTCTCTCTCTGCCCCTCCCCTGCTCTCTCTCTCTCTCAAAATAAATAAAACTTAAATAAATAAATAAAAGTGTCAGCATGTATGCCATGTGCCCCAGCAATCCTACTTACAGGACCTGATGCTATAAAAACACAATGATGCAAAGGTACATATAAAGGAGGTTCACTGTATGAACCATTTATAAAAAATAAAAACTGGAGACAACCAACGTGTCTGTTAACAGGAACCTATTTAAATTGAATTCATCTGCACAGGTAATACTGCACAGCTGTTAAAAAGAATCTGAAAGTCTATACACACCGACATGAACAATGGGAATTAAAAACACCAAGTAGCAGAGCAGTGTTTCTCTGAAACCACTTTTGTTCAGTATTTTAAACAAGTTTATGACATCAATTATGACTGAGTAGTGGGAAAGGGGATAACAAGACTTTTTACTTTTACATACTTCCATTTTTGCTATATGCTTCTTTATACATGTCCATTTTATATGGGGTGTAATTAAAAAAAAATAATTGGGCCAAAACTATTCAGTGTTGCAAACTAAAAAGATCTAAGTATGACTTCTGATATGAAAAAGCATATTGCTTCTCATCTTAAGGAAATAACAGACACCTTTCATTCTAACTAACTTAAAACCCAGAGTTTCAGAGAGAAATGATTCATAGAAGAAAGAAGAAAAGGAAGAAAGAAAGAAAAAAGGAAAGAAAAATTGTACAAAACCTGAAGCTTTCAATGAGTGAGTGAATCATATTAAACGACTTATACTGTATAGCTAGGTAGACAGTGACATCTTCTGGACACGTTTGGTATTACACTCCAATTCCAAATGCCCCCCCACCTGCTTTTTATTTATTTATTTATTTTAAAGGAGACCTGAAAAGCATGAAGTCAAGGAGGAAAAAACCCACAGTCCAAAGACTGTGGTGATACGGTAAGAGAAGAGAAAACTCCCAAGCACGCAAGACCCTGTTGCTCCCCTAGTGTCCAAATCTCCATATTTGTTTGCCTCAAGGTTTTTAGTTTAAATCTCCTTAAATTTTTAGTTTAGATCTCCTTAAATTTCGAGGGAACTGCCACCTTTCCAATGGAGGGTACTAAAAAAAAAGACTCATTTAAGAAAACTATTCCCACCAGTGTGCCAGAATACAGGTGTAAGTGCCCAAACTGCACAGAAATGGCATCCCTGGATCAATTTCCCTGCGCCCCCTCCTCTCCTGGGTGCAACAAGCCTGCCCCTGTACCCCTGCCTCATTACATGACTGCGGGACCCCCGCGTGCCTCATCTTTAAGGAGAGGAGGGGGCTGGCACAGGAGAGGGGAGAGCCCCCCTCACAAGTTGCTCTTCCCTCTTCTCAACCATCCCGCCTCCTCATTTTTCCCAGCCAGAGCGCCCAATCTGGCCTTGACTGACAGTGTCATCGCCAACTACATACAATTCCCAAAGAACCTGTCTGGGTCTACAAACGCCTACTCTTAGCATCTGTGTCTACCTTTTTTCTTTTTTTTAGTGTTAAGACTCGCAGCTAGGCTTTCTACTTTTTTTATTCAGGTATAGCTAACATACGGTGTTACAGTAGTTTCATATGTACAATTATGTTTTGGGAGTCTAGGTGAAAACAAATGAGAAAGGCATTAGGAAGCAACTTTGCTCCTGCTTGCATATGGCTAGGGATCCTGAAGCCTTCTAGGCGGCAAGAACTGCAGCCTGGTTCTGGAAGCGGGAGAGACGGCTGTGGGAGAACACAGAATGAACGGGCCGCAAAGGACGGCTGGAACACACGGGAGGAGACCGTAAGGCGAGGAGGCAGAGAGGCCAGTCCCCAGAGCTGAGCTCCCAAGCGGGCAAGGCCTGCAGTCGTACTGAGGCGGGAAGTCTGGGCTTAGCAGCACGTAGCTTGCTCGCCGCAGTGAACTTCAGACGGTTCTCTCAGAGCCCCGGGCCTGACTTGCCGGGAAAGTCACGCCCTCCGCCTCCAGCTAGGCCCCCGTCACGGTACCGCAATCAAACACCAAGAGCGATGAGAATGTTCGAATCATATACCTTCAAAGGTAGACCACACCTTAGATAAAAAATGGCAGATACCCAATTTTTGAAACATATATACAGAAAAATAAGTCTGGAAGGATATATACCCAGGGAATAATTTATTTACCTGCATTTTATGAGTTTTTTGAAAAACATGTTGCTTTACTAAAAAAAGCTATTATCATCAGTTTAAAAAATGATGCTAATAGTGAAGGGCACCTGGCTGGCTCAGTCAGTGGAGCCCAGGACTCTTGATTTTGGGGTCATGAGCTCAAGCCCCATGTTGGGCATAAAGCTTACTTAAAAAATTAAAAATAAAAAAAAAAAAAGGGGGGCACTTGGGTGGTTCAGTCCGTTAAGCATCTGACTCTTAATCTCGGCTCATGGTTCATGAGATCGAGCCCCGCATTCTCTGCACTGACAGTGGGGAGCCTTCTTGGGATGTTCTCTGCCCCTCCCCCATTCATGCTTGCACTCTCTCACACAATAAATATTAAAGATATAATTGAAAATGATGCTGACAAAGCAGGGCCCTTTGAACATCTACTAGTCCTGTACTACCCGATGCAGCAGCCACTGAGCACATGTGGCAATTCCAGGTGAGCCTTGAACAACACAGGTTAGAACTATGCAGGCCCACTTATACATGGATTTTTTTTTATCAATACAGTGCAGAACTATCAATGTATTTTCTCTCCCTTGTGGTTTCCTTAGTAACATTTTCTTTTTTCAAGTTTTCTTAACTGTAAGAATACAGTATATAATACATATAACATACAAATTAAGAGTTAATCAAATACAGTATATGATACATATAACATACAAAATATGTGTTAATGAGTTGTTTATGTTAGCAGTAAGGCTTCTGGGCAAAAGCAGGCTATGAGTAGTTACGTTTTGGGGGAGTCAAAAGTTAAGAATTTTCAACTGTGCAGGAGGTTAGCACCTCTAACCCCTGTATTATTCAAGGGTCAACTGTTCTTACAATTACATAAAATTAAAAATTCAGTTTTTGGGCCGCCTGGGTGGCTCAGTCGGTTGGGTGACTGACTTTGGCTTAGGTCATGATCTCGCGGTTTGTGGGTTTGAGCCCCGTGTCGGGCTCTGTGCTGACAGCTAGCTCAGAGCCTGGAGCCTATTTTGGATTCTGTGTCTCCCTCTCTCTCTGACCCTCCCCTGCTCTCTCTCTCTCTCAGAAATAAATAAAACATTAAAAAAAATTTTTTTAATTCAGTTCTTCCGTTGCACAAGACCTATTTCAAGTGCTCAACAGAGAATGGCTCTGTATGTGACAGCACAGACATAGAACATTTCCATCACAGAAAGTTCTATTGCTCGGCATTGCTCTAATCAAGCCAAAGATACCATTTTGCACAACATAATACTGAAGAAAATAGAAGAGTTAGTGTTGACATTTAATATCTAGTGCTTTTTGGCACCCCTGGGTGGCTTTTTGGCACCCTTGGTTAAGTGTACGACTTCAGCTCAGGTCATGATCTCGCAGTTTGTGAGTTCGAGCCCTGCATTGGGCTCTGGGCTGACAGCTCAGAGCCTGGAGCCTGTTTTCGATTATGCGTTTCCCTCTCTCTTTGACCCTCCCCTGCTAACCCTCTGTCTCTCTCTCAAATATAAATGAACATTAAAAAAATTTTTTTAAATAATGTTTAATTTCCACACATTTGTGAATATCCCAACTTTTTCCCTGTCATTCACTTTTTTTTTTTAAATGTTTTATTTATTTCTAGGAGAGAGAGAGAGAGACAGTGTGAGCAGGGGAGGGTCAGAGAGAGAGGGAGTGACAGACTCTGAAACAGGATCCAGGCTCTGAGCTGGCAGTCAGCACAGAGCCCGACGCGGGGCTCGAACTCACGAACTACGAGATCATGACCTGAGCGAAAGTCGGACGCTTAACCAACTAAGCCACCTGGGCGCCCCTCCCTATCATTCACTTCTAATTTCACTTTATGATGATCAGAGAACAGGCTGTGTATGGTTTCAATCCGTTTAAGTGTACTGAGGTTTGTTTTACTGCCTAATAGATGTTCTATCCTGGAGAATGTTCCACGTGCACTTGGAGTGTATGCCTTCGGCTTAGGTCATGATCTCAGGATTCGTGGGTTCAAGCCCCACATCGAGCTCTGTGCTGACAGCTCAGAGCCTGGAGCCTGTTTCAGATTCTGTATCTCCGTCTGTCTCTGCCCCTCCCCTGCTCACGCTTTGTCTCTCTCAAATAAACATTTAAAAATTTTTTAAAAATCTACTGTTTTCAAATCCAGTTTCCACAACCTTCAGAAGTTATTGCGCCCAATCTTCATGCTTTTCAGTCTAGGTCTGTTTTGGAACAAGGATCTGATCAAATAAACATGTCCAGCAGAACCACTCTGCATGGCCTTGTAGGCAAGTGAGTCATCTGTTGCTGAGGGAATTAATTCCCTTAATTTTTAAATATAAAATGTGTGGGTCAGCAGGACCAAACCTGAACATGACCTTTATGTTCTAAGAAACAAGGGGTTTATATAACCTCAGCCTACATCGAAGTGAAAATCCACCGGAAATGGCTACAGAGTGTACTTTTCACACCAGGCTTGTTAGTTCCTTATTCTGTAGATAGTACACATCCCTTTTCCTGCCCATTTAAAGTGAACAAATTCTTTCCCCCATGCAGGTCTATGGTCTTAAATGAATAAGCAGGAAAGAGACATAAATCATTCCACTTGCTTTATACATAGACAGATGTTAGATTTACAGAAGATTATAAAGAAAGAAAAAGCATACCTCAAAGCAACTGACTGAATAAAGGAAAAGATCAGACTGAAAGCTACTGACCTCTTCTCGCAAGAGACACTTTAAGAAACTACTCTAGTATTTTCCGCATTTTTCTTTAACAAGTTCAAATAGCCACCTTCTTACAAATTACAAGGTAATTTGCATCTTTGATATATTAAACAGCTTAATCAGGCTACCAATCAGGCAACTTCCAAGATCAAGACTGAAAGTTATAGCTTTATGCACCCTGACTGCAACTGATGGAAAAAAATCTCACAACTGACGAGTTGAATTGTTCACATACGAAACTTCTGACTAGTAGAAAATGAAGAAATAAAAGGAGGCCATATTAGAGGATTAAAGTCAGCTACAAATTTTCCCAAATGAGACTGAGTTCTGTGCAATTAAAGGCGTGGGTTCAAGTCAAAGACCTGTATGATCTTAGACAAGTCCCATTTCATCCCCCTGCACCGACCTGTTCTCAAATGTACACGGGGATCATAATTCAGAACTCAAAAAAAAAGTTTTCTGCAAGATTTCAAATCTTAAGAACAATTTCATTTTAATGTAAGCCACTCTGTCTGGACTCACAATATATCAGGCTAATTTTCCCTTTGCTTAAGACCCACACGAAAATATTGCCACAAAAAATTCACCTGACAACTTTTCCTCCTGAGGCTTCATCTTCTTATGAAAAAAAATTTTTTTTTAATTCTTATTAAACTCATAAGAAAATACATTTGAATATTTATCAATTATTCCATTTTTTCTGAATACCACAGAGCCTTAGAGATGGCAAGGGTCTCTGAATATATACATACAGTACTACATTTCATTGTTCTAAGCTGCACACTCACATTTTAATACCCCTGAAATCGATGTATTATAACTGATGGCAACTTACACAATATAACTGACGGTGTCTTCTTTCTCAGCGATACAAAGAACAGGGCTACGTGACCAGCAGTAATACCTTAGATTTAATGAAATATGGTACTTGAAATCCCCAGGCAATTTCCCATCGAGGCACTAAGCAAATTAAAATCCTCCCTAGCTACTCTGGTTGAGAGTACGTAAACCATGCTCCCTGAGCAGTGCCATGGCAACAAGAACAAGCGCTTTACAAAAGGTGGCATAAAGGGAGCCAAGAAGAAAGCTGTTGATCCAGTTTCTAGGAAAGGTTGGTATAATATGAAAGCACCAGCTATGTTCGATATAACAAATATTGGAGGAACACTAATCACAAGAACTCAAGGAACCAAAATCACGTATGATGGCCTCAAGGGATTTTTGAAGTGAGCCTTACCGATCTGCAGAATGATAAAGTTGCATGTAGAAAATTCAAGCTAATTACTGAGGATTTCCAGGGCAAAAACCACCTAATCTCCGTGGCCTAGATCTTACCCAGCACAAAATATGCTCCATGGTCAAAAAAAATGGCAGACCAGGACTGAATCTCATGTTGATGCCAAGACTAGCAATGGTTCTTTGCTTCATCTATTTTGTGTTAGTTTTACTAACAAACACAACAATCAGATTCAGAAGACCTCTTATGCTCAGCACCAACAGGCCCACCAAATTCGGAAAAATATGATGGAAATCACAACCCGAGAGGTGCAGACAAATGACTTGAAAGAAGTGGTCAACAAATTGATTCCAGACGACATTGGAAAACACACAGAAAAGTGAAAATGCTGAAAAGCCTAAGTTTGAATCAGGAAAGTGCATGGAGCTTCATGGTTAAGGTAGCAGTTCTGGAAAAGCTACTGGGGATGAAACTGGTACTAAAGCTGAACAAGCTGATGGATATGAGTCACCAGTCCAAGAATCTTTAAAATTAAAACATTTAATGGTGAAAAAAATCTTATTTGTGATGTTTAAAGAAAAGAGTATATAAACTCAAATATGTATGTACATATACTCAGAGAGAAAATTCCTTAAAAGATTAGAAATATGGGCACCTGGGTAGCTCGGTCAGTTAAGGATCTGACTCTTGACTTCGGCTCAGGTCATGATCTCACAGTTGGTGGATTCAAGCCCTGCATCAGGCTCTACGCTATCAGCAGGGAGCCTGCTTGGGATTCTCTGTCCCCTCTGTGCTTGTATACAGTTTCTCAAAATAAATGAACATTTAAAAAAAATTTTAAGTAAAAAATAAAATACTAGAAATAAAAGTGATGGTAGAATTTAATGTAACTTCATTCCTTCATTTCATCCTGTAATTGTATGCTTTTCATAATAAACATGTATTCTTTAATCAAAAAATGCAATTTTTATTTTGGAGGAAAACTAGATGCAGTTTGCTGACATTGTTATTGCTGTTTACATATTCCAGAAACATTTACTAGTTCATGGAGCATTTCTTTAAGATTAGTACACATCGGTTAATGTTTAATTCACCATTTCAAACTGGTCAAAATCAGCATGTAAAACTATACTAACATCAATGGTACCGAAACTGCAACAATTCTAAATTTCCATCTTAGGATTTTATCAAATTAAGTTGTGTGGTTCTTAAGATATGTACATGTGAATATCTTGCATGACAAGCTGATGAATTATTAAATCAGGCAGAAATGTTACTTCAAATCAACAGTAAAGATATGGATTTAATTTTCTTTTTCTTTAGGAGTAAATACACACAGAATTTCACATAGAACAGATATGATTTTTCTCTACCTTAAAAACTAACCTAAAAACTTGGTTTGCTTATGCTTAAGACTTCATTCTTTTTTTTTAACATGTGTTTTTTTTTTTAATGTTTATTTATTTTGAGAGGGAGAGAAAGAGTGCACGCACGAGCAGGGGAAGGGCGGGGAGGGAGAGACACGATCCCAAGCAGGCTCCACACTGTCGGCGCAGAGCTCGATGTGAGGCTGTAACTCCCACGAACCATGTGATCATGACCTGAGCCCAAATCAAGAGTTGGACGCTTAACTGACTGAGCCACCCAGGTGCCCCTAAGATCTCATTCTTTTTATCAGCTTAGGATTTAAGCTTAATAATCCTCTAAGATTTAAAACTGATAGGAAAAAAAACTCTAGAAGTAGAAAATGGAATTAAACTGCCAAAGTACTTCCATGGCTTTAAATTATCCTTATAACTATAAAATACTTTAAAAAATATTAAACTCCCCTCATTTTTTTTCACAAGTTTTCTTTTCAAAGAAAAAGCATTCTATGAAAATCCTGAAAGAAATTAAATTTAGGGGCGTCTGGGTGGCTTAGTCGGTTAAGTGTCCAACTTCAGCTCAGGTCATGATTTCACAGATCGTGAGTTTAAGCCCCACGTCGGGCTCTGTGCTGTCAGCTCAGAGCCTGGAGCCTGCTTCAGATTCTGTGTCTCCCTCTCTCTCTGCCCCTTCCCCACTCATACTCTGTCTCTCTCTCCTTCAAAAATAAATAAACATTAAAACATATGTTGTCTACACACAATTCTTTAAAGAAAGAAAGAAAGAAAGAGAAATTAAATTTAAAGCATAAAGAAACAAGACTGATTTTTATGTATATGTGTGTGGAGTGGGGGCAGGGGGACTCAGGAAGATCAAAAAAAGAAAATCATATCACGGACCAGAAATACATGTTTTGACTCTAAGCCAACAATAAAGGCTGGGTAGCTATGCTGCTAGCAGCTATACTGACTAGATTTAAATCTTACTGTAAACCAGCTAACT
>JAESUZ010001586.1:0-17995 GCA_017311185.1 Proteles cristata cristata
TAAGGTTGGTCGGTTGGTGAAAGACCTTGAATATTAGTCTCAGAATATTGTCTCAGAAGCAATTAGTGTTTCTGAGGAAGACTGACATGATACATCTACCAACAGAGTTGCCTTAGGAGATGTAATAGGATAAAATTTAATTACTGGCACCCATAGAAAGAGAGAGAGTTAATATCTTAATAAATAACTTGGTGGTGGAACGTGAAGACAGGATGGTTTGGTGGTGGAACGTGAAGACAGGATGGTTTAGGTGGGAAGAGACCATGAAAAAGGAGATGGTTCAGAGGTGCCTGAGTAGCTCAGTTGGTTAAGCATCTGACTCTTGATCTCTTTGATATCAGCTCAGGTCATGATCTCATGGTTCATGGGATCGAGTCCCGAGTCAGGCTCTGTGCTGACAGTGTGGATTTTCTCTCTCTCTCTCTCTTTCTCTCAAAAATAAATTTTAAAAATAGGAGATGATTCTGTTCTATATAACGAATCAATAGGAATTTTTGAGTGGGGAAGAATAGAAAAGGGACAGAGGGGAAGTGGGGAGAAGGAAAGGAGAGACTGGACCATGTGGTGATTGGAAGCCAGGTAGGGATTTGTATTTAATCCTAAATGCAATAGGAAGTCCTCAAAGATTTTAAGCAGAATAGGGCTAATCTAAGTCAAATAGAAATTTAAAAGGTCTTTTGGAATTCCCACGGCTTATCTTAAAGCTTCCCTGAGAGCACCTGTATTCTCCACTTACCAAGTTATTTCCTTAGGTTAAAAGTGGAAGCAGAGTTTTTATGCCAAAGGTTTTATGTGTATTTTTAAAGTAATTCAATATATGTATTGAAATAATTTAATTCTTTATTAAGTTACTAAGGACTATAATAGGTGTTATATTTTATTTTCCCTTGTACTAGATGTTCTAGAAACATCATTCTTTTTATTATAAACAGAAATTTGTGAAAAATAGAAAATAAATTCCCTCTGAGATAAACCCTCTGTCATATAGGGGATAGCCATAGATGCTGTGAATTCATTATATATGGCACAGGGAAAACTTAAATGGTGAGCTCGGTCTGCACTATTTCTGGAGGCTGAAAGTCCATGATCAAGGTTCCGTCAGGTTGTTTCTACTGAAGCTTTTCCTTCGGGCTTATAGACGGCTGTGTCCTCACCTGACGTCTTCTCTGTGCACAGAGAGAGATCTCTGGGGGCTCTTCCTCTTAGGAGGACGCTAGCCCAATCAGATTAAGGCCCCGCCCTTCCGAACTTGTAATTATCTCCCTAAAAACCTTATCAAGATACGGCCACACCAGGGGTTAGGATTTCAACGTATGAATTTTAGGGAAACAGTTCAGTCCATAGCAACTCTATTATATAAATGAGTGTTTCTGTAAGTTTCTCCTTCTATGAACTACAACTTTGCTTTACATTTCAGAGTTGTTAATATTTGCATTCTAAGTATTGGGTGCTTCATTGCAAGCTGAGTCTGTGCATTGAAAGCCAGTGAAAAATCTTTACATTCCTTTTACTCTGTATATTCCTTGCTGAGCCAAGTAGAATTTTAGGATTAACTTTCCTTCTCTACAGTTCTTTGTGTTCACCTTTACTGACTTCAGGTCAACTAAACTATGACAGGCTCTGAGGACAAATATATGCTCTCTCAGCATCTTCTCTCCATCTCTTTCTTTTTATATGCCATCGGCCGTTCAATGTCATGCACCTTTTATTTTCCTTTATATTCAGAGCATAATTTTTTCTATAGCTTTTGGGTTTTCTAGAGGCTTCTAATTGCCTTTCTTTTTTTCTTAATAAAAGAAATACATGCCTTTTTCATGTTAGTATAATCCCTCTTCTCAATCATAGTATCTACTGCATAAAATCCACTCAATTATTTACATCTTTATTTTCAGAACATTATAACCTTCTGCTCCAATCTCTATCCACTTTGGGAAAGCCAAAGCTGTGTGTCCACCAAACTGTTTCATCCTTAGGAAGATGATCTTTATCTTTTCCAAGCTGCTGCTGCTTTTAATTAAAAAAATAAAATTACAATTAAAATCGCATATATATACACCACAGTTGCGTCACTTCTATATCTTGGCTGTTGTAAATAATGCTGCAATAAACATAGTGATGCATATATCTTGTTGAGTTAGTGTTTTCACTAACACAGTAGTGGAATTACGGGATCCTATGGTAATTCGATTTTTAATTTTTTGAGGAAACGCTATACCGTCTTCTACAGTGGCTGCGCCAGTTTGCATTGCCACCAACAGTGCACAAGTGTTCCTCCTTTCTCCCCATGTCCTCACCAACACTTGGCATTTCTTGTTTTTTGTTTTACTCATTCTGACAGACGTAAGGTGATCACTCATTGTGATCACTTATTGATTTGCATTTTGCTGATGATTAGTGATGTCGAGCACCTTTTAATGTGTCTGTTGACCATTTGTATGTTGTCTTTGGAAACACGTTGGTTCAGGTCCTCTGCATTTTTAATAGGATTCTTGTTTTTTTAATGTTTGCTTATTTATTTAGACCAAGAGCAGGCTCAGCCTGGAGTCTGACATGGGGCTCGATCCCACAGCAATGAGATCATGACCTGAGCTGAAATCGAGAGTCAGATGCTTGGAGCACCTGGGTGGCTCAGTCCGTTAAGCATCCAACTTCAGCTCAGGTCATGATCTTGCTGTTTGTGGGTTCAAACCCTGCATCGGGCTCTGTGCTGACAGCTGACTCAGAGCCTGGAGCCTGTTTCAGATCCTGAGTCTCCCTCTGTCTTTGACCCTCCCCTACTCACGCCACTGTCTCTCTCTCTCTCAGAAATGAATAAAAACATTTTAAAAAAATAATAAAAATAAATTTAAAAAAGAGTCAGATGCTTAACTGAGTGAGCCGCTCAGGTGCCCCAGATTATTATTATTTTTTGACGTAGAGCTATATAAATTCTTTGTATATTCTGGGTATTAACCCCTTATTACATATGTTGCATGCAAATATTGTCTGCCATTCACTAGGTTGCCTTTCTGTCTTATTAATGATTTCCAAGCTTTTTATTTTGATGTAGTCCCAATAGTTTACTTTTGCCTCTGTTTCCCTTACCTTAGAAGACATATCTAGAAAATGTTGCTATGGTTGATGTCAGCGAAATTACTGCTTATATTTTCTTGTAAGAGTTCTATGGATTCAGGTCTCACACTTGGTCTTTAATCCACTTTATTTTTGTGTATAATGTAAGAAAGTGGTCCAGTTTCATTCTTTTGCATGTAGCTGCCCAGTGTTCCCAATCTGTTATAGAGACGGTTCTTTCCCCATTGCATGCTCTTGCCTCCTTTGTTGTAGATTAATTGACCATAGAAGTTTGGATCTATTTCTGGGGATCGATTCTGTTTTGTTGATCTATGCATCCATCTGCCTGCCAGCACTACACTGTTTTGATTACTGCTGCTTTGTAGAATATCTTGAAATCTGGGATTATAACACCTGATGCTTTGTTCTTCTTTCTCAAGATTGTTTTGGCTATTCATGCGCCTTTTGTGGTTCCATACAAATTTTAGTGTTATTTATTCTAGTTCTGTGAAAAATGTTGTTGGCATTTTGATAGGGGCTACATTAAATCTGTAGATTGTCTTGGATATTAGGGACATTTTAACAGTATTCTTCCAGTCTGTGAGCATGAAATATCTTTACATTTATTTGTGTCTTATTCAGTTTCTTTCATCAATGTCTTACAGTTTTCAGAGTGCAGGTCTTTCACTTCCTTGGCTAAATTTATTCCTAGGTATTTTCATTCTTTTTGGTGTGATTAAATGTTGTTTCTTAATTCTTAATTTATTTCTTAATTTCTTAATTCTTAATATCTTTGCTACTTCATTATTAGGATATGGAAGTGATACAGATTTCCATAGATCAATTTTGTATCCTGCAACTTCCCTGAATTCATTTATCAGTTCTCATCATGTTTTGGTGCAATCTTTGAGGTTTTCTCTATATAGTATCATATCCTATATATGCATGTAGTGGTAGTTTTCCTTTTCCTTACTGCTTTGGATGCCTTTTATTTATTTTTCTTGTCTAATTGCTGGGGCTACAACTTCCTGTATTATGTTGAATAAAAGTCGTGAAGGTGGATATCCTTGTCTTCTTCTTTATCTTAGAGGGAAAGTTTCCAGTTTTTCACCATTGAGAATGATGTTAACCATGACCTTTTTTTTTTTTTCCTAGGTGGCCTTTATTATGTTGAGTCTGTGCTCTCTAACCTCATTTTGTTGAGAGCTTTTATCATGAATGGATGTTGAATTTTTCAGTGCTTTATCTGCATCTATTGATATCAGTTTTTATCCTTCCTCTTTTTAATGTGATATATCACATTGATTTGCGAATAATGAACCACCTTCGCATCCCTGGAATAAATCCTACTTGATCATAGTGAATAATTTTTTGTGATGCATCGTTGAATTCAGTTTGCTAGTATTATGTTGAGGATTTTTGCATCCATGTTTAATCAGAGATATTGGCTTGTATCTTTTTTTTTTTTTCAGTGTCTTTATCTCATTTTGGTAGCAGGGTAATGCTATCCTCATAAAATGAATTTGCAAGTTTCTCCTATTGTTTGGAAATAGTTTGGGAAGAATAGGTATTAACTCTTCTTTAAATGTTTGCTAGAATTCATCTGTAAAGATAGCTGGTCTTGGACTTTTGTTTCTCCGGAGGTTTTTGATTACTGATTTAATTTCATTACTAGTAATTGATCTGGTCAAATTTTCTATTTATTTCTGATTCAATTTTGGAAAATTGTATGTGTCTAGGAAATTATCAGTTTGCTGGCATGTAATTTTTCGAATGAATTTCAAATAAATAGAGTATTTAACAACCAATACCACAGAAATAGGGTTATTTATTAGCCCTTTGTATTTCTGAGGTATTGGGTATTTCTGTGTCCTCATTTTTTTAATGTTTATTTATTTGTTTTTTCAGAGAGAGAGAGAGAGAGCAAGCAGGAGAGAGGCAGAGAGAAAGGGAAAGAGAGAATCCCAAGTAGGCTCCATGTTATCACCGCAGAGACCGACATGGGGCTCAAAATCACAAACTGTGAGAACATGGCGTGACCCAAAATCAAAAGTTGGATGCTTAACTGACTGAACCACCCAGGTGTCCTGAGATTTTTCTTTTTTCTTGAGGTAGACCCATATCGCCATAAAATTTCCTCTTAGAATTGGTTCTGGTCCAACCCAGAGATTTTGAACCATTGTGGTTTGGTTTTGTTTTCTTAAGTTTGTTCATTTTGAGAGAGACAGAGACACCCAGAGAGAGAGAGAGGTAAAGGCACAGAGAGAAGGGAGAGAGAATCCCAAGCAGGCTCTGCACTGTCAGTGCAATGCCCCATCTGGAGCTCACACTCATGAACTGCAAGATCATGACCAGAACCAAAACCGAGTCGAACGCTTAACTAACTGAGCCACCCAGGCGCCCTGAAACATTGTGTTTTCATTTTCATTTGTCTCCATGTATTTTTAAATTTCTTCCTTTTTAAAAATGTTTTAAGTTTTTATTTAAATCCCAGGTAGTTGACATACAGTGTAATGTTAATTTCAGGTACAGTATAGTGATTCAACACCTCCACACAACACCAGGTGCTCATCACAAGAAGTGCCCTCCTTAACCCCATCACCTGTTGTACCCATCCCGCCGCCCCCCTCCCCTCTGGTAACCATCAGTCTGTTCTCTATAGTTGAGACTGATTTCCTCTTTGATTTCTTCATTGACCTATTAATAGGCTGTTTAGTAGGCATGTGGTTTAGCCTGCTTTTGTGTTTTTTGTCCAATTTTGTTCTTGTTTCATACCATTGTGGTGAGAAAAGGTGTTTGACATGATTTCAGTCCTCTTAAATTTCTTGAGATTTGCTTTGTGGTCTAAAATGTAATATATCCTAGAGAATGTTCCATGTGCAGTGGAAAAGAATGAATATTCTGCTTTTTTCTGTATATATTGGTTAGGTCCATCTGATCAAATATGTCATTCATGGTCACTAAACGGTCATTAACTGTCTGGATGATCTATCTAGTGATATAAGTGGGATGTTGAAGTCGCTTCTTATTATTATTGTATTATTGTCAATTTCTGCCTTTTTGTCTGACAATATTTGCTTCTGTGTTTAGGTGCTTCTGTGTAAGGTGCATAGATACCTGCAATTGTTCTATCCTCTTTTTGAATTAATCACTTTATTACTCTTTGGTGCCCTTCTTTGTCTCTTGCTACAGTCTTTGTTTTAAAGTCTATTTTGTCTAAGTATTGACGCCTCGCTTTCTTTTTTGCTTCCATTTGCATGTTGTATGTTTTTCCTTCCTCTCACTTTCAGTCTGCATGTGTCTTTGAGTCTGAAGTGAGTCTCTTGTACACAGTATATAAATGAGGTGGTTTTTTTTAATCCATACTGTTATACTGTGGGGGTTTTTTTTAATTTTTTTTAATGTTTTTATTTATTTCTAGGAGAGAGAGAGAGACAGCGTGAGCAGGGGAGGGTCAGAGAGAGAGGGAGTCACAGACTGAAACGGGCTCCAGGCTCTGAGCTGGCAGTCAGCACAGAGCCTGACGCGGGGCTCGAACCCACGAACCGCGAGATCATGACCTGAGCGAAAGTCGGACGCTTAACCGACTAAGCCACCCGGGCGCCCCTATACTGTGGGTTTTTTTGTTTGGAGCACTTAGACCATATAAATTTAAGGTAATTATTAAAAGGTATATACTTATTGCCATTTTGTTGTTTTATGGTTGTTTTTATACATCTTCTCTGTTCCTTTCTCCTTCTCTTTCTCTTACTCTCATCCTTTGTGGTTTGATGGCTCTCTTTAGTGTTATGTTTGGGTTTCTTTCTCTTTTTATTGTGTATCTATTAGTTTTTGATTTGCGGTTACCATGAGGTTCATGTTTACTAGACTGCACAGCAGTCTATATTAAGTTGATAGTCACTGAAATTTGAATATACTCTAAAAGCACTCAATTTTTACTTCCTCCTCTATGTTTTATGTATATGGTATCATATTTTACATTTTTTTATTTTATATATCCCTTGACTGATTTTTTAGATACAACTAATTTCATTACACTTGTGTGTTAACCTCCATACTGGCTTTATAAGTGATTAATCTCGTGCCTTTACTATATGTTTGCTTTTACGTGTGAAATTTTTCTCTTCGATAGCTTCCATACTTCTAATTATGGCCTTTTTTTCCACTTAAAGGATTTCCTTTAAATTCATTGTAAAACTGGGTCAGTGTTGGTGAATTCTTTTAACTTTTGTTTGAGAAGCTCTTTATCTCTCCTTCTATTCAGAATCATAACCTTACAAGGTAGAATCTTCTTGGTGTAGGTATTTTTTCCTTTCAACATTTTGAGTATATCATGCCACTCCCCTTTGACCTGCAAAATTTTTGCTGAAAAATCAGCTGATGGCCTTATGGGGTTTCCCTTGTATGTAACTGTGTTCTCTCGCTGCTTTAAAAATTCTCTCTTTATCTTTACTTTTTTGCCATTTTTTAATTACTATATGTCTCAGTGTGGATCTCCTTGGTTGTTTTTTTTTTTTAATGTTTTATTTATTTCTAGGAGAGAGAGAGACAGCGTGAGCAGGGGAGGGTCAGAGAGAAAGGGAGTCACAGACTGAAACAGGCTCCAGGCTCTGAGCTGGCAGTCAGCACAGAGCCCGATGCGGGGCTCGAACCCACGAACTGCGAGATCATGACCTAAGCGAAAGTCGGACGCTTAACCAACTAAGCCACCCAGGTGCCCCTCTCCTTGGTTTTATCTTGTTAGGGGCCCTCACTGCTTCCTTAACCTGAATGTCTGTTTCCTTTCCCAGATTAGGGAATTTTTCAGCTATTATTTCTTCAAATAGATTTTCTGCTTCCTTCTCTATTTTCTCCTTCTGGGATCCCTAAATTGTGAATGTTAATATGCTTGATGATGTCACAGAGTTCCCTTAACCGATTATTCCATTTTATTATTGTTTTTTTCTTTTTGATGTTCAGCTGGGTTGCTTTTCATTACTCTGTCTTCCAGGTCACTGATATGTTCTTCTGCATCATCTAATCTGCTGTGGATTCCCTCTAATGTGTTTGTTTTTCAGTGATTGAATTCTTCAGCTCTGTCTGGTTCTTTTTAATATATACATATATTAAAAATGTTATACATATATGTATATATATATTTATCTCTGTTGAAGTTCTCACTGAATTTCTCCACTCTTCTTAAGTCTCATGAATATCTTTATGACCATTACTTTGAATTCTTTATCAGGCATACTGCTTATCTTTTTTTTATTTAGTTCTTTTACTGTGATTCTGGTCCCCCCACCCCCCGCTTTTGGGATATATTCTACTGTGTTTTCATTTTGTCTAACTCTATGTTTGAATGTATTAAGTAGATCAGCTATAGCTCC
Source organism: Proteles cristata cristata (assembly GCA_017311185.1). Taxonomy (NCBI): domain Eukaryota; kingdom Metazoa; phylum Chordata; class Mammalia; order Carnivora; family Hyaenidae; genus Proteles; species Proteles cristata. The sequence goes on from JAESUZ010001586.1 coordinate 8,421, forward strand.
TGGTGTTGAAAGTAATGGCCTTGTATGGAAGAGGTCACGTGGAGCCCTAGAATGCAATCCTCTTCTCATCAGAACCAGTGCTCCAGGGTGTCCCCTGTGTGGACTGCAAGCACCCTCCTGTGGTGACTGGGGTGCAGTTGCCTTCAGTGCAGCTGACTGCAGTGTCCCGCTTTTCCGGTGCGGGTGCACCTGGCAAGGTTTGCCTCCTGTGCTGTTGAGAGGCCTTTGTGCAGCCACTGCTGGCTCTTCAGTGGGCCAGTGGGCAGTCACAGCTGCAGATACACTGAAGGGCAAGGCTTGCTCCCGACACCGCCGCCAACAGGCCACCCGAGGAACTGCAGGCATGCTGAAGGGTGGTGGTGTATTCCACCCCTCCCTGCTGCAGGTGCTGCTTTGGATGGAGACTTCCAGAGCTGAGTGGACTGGACGCGGTAGGTCCACAGGGGAATGTCTGGCAGGCACTAGTGCTAGCAGGGCAGATGGAGGGCAGAGTGTTGTCTCCACACGTGTCCAGCTACCTTGGCTGGGAGGCGGGGAAGAGGAATGGCACCTGCCAATACTTATGTTTCTGGAGAAATTTCCTGTAGATCTTTGCCCTTCCAGCACGTGTTCTAAGATGTGTTAGATCTCTTTCGTGTCCACTCCATGCATTTTACAGCTAATGCTTCTGTGCTGTGTCGGGCTGAGTTATTTAATATCTTGGTTCTTTCAGGATGGGGGCTCCATTTCCTGTTGCCCTCTGGCTTTCCCAGAGTTGTTAAGCCCCACAGATTTTAAAAGCTCTCTGAATTAAGACTTGCTGGTTTTCAAAGCCAGACATTATGGGGACTTGTCTTCCTAGTGCGGGTCTCCAGTGCTGAGTGTGCCTGTGTGGGGTCTGATCCTCTCCTTTCTTCAAGCTTGTGATGTCCCTTCCATTTGTGGTTAGTCTCACTGGGGAGTTTACTTCCCAACTGCGTCTCTGCCCCTCCTGCCCATTGGGTTTTGGCCTCTTCTCCATGATTAGCTGTGGAAGGTCTGTTCTGACATTCTTCAGGCTGTCTTCAGAGTTAGTCACCGAGGCGTAGCTGTTACTTTGGTGTGTTCATGGGATGGGGTAAGCTCAGGACCCTCCTATTTTGCCATGTTCCCAACATTCCTATTAATATTCACAACACTTTTTTGAGGTAGATACTACTTTATCCTCCTTTTACAGAACAGGAGACTGAAGCACAGGGTGATTAAGTTAACTAGCAGAGTTCACATGGCGGTGCCTCTCTAACAATCAGTTATTTCTTAATGACCTCCTTTTCCTCTCTGGATGCTTTTAGCATCATTTCTTTATCTTTGGTGTATGAGGTTGTATATTCAGCTGTCTCTTCCTTTTCATCTGTACCATTACCAGGTTCTTTTCAGCGAAGATTGTGCCTTTCTTCAGCTTTGTAAATAATCTTCCAGGTGCTTTTTTTTTTTTTTTTAATATTTTTTATTTATTTCTAGGAGAGAGAGAGACAGCGAGAGCAGGGGAGGGTCAGAGAGAGAGGGAGACACAGACTCTGAAATTGGCTCCAGGCTCTGAACTGGCTGTCAGCACAGAGCCCGACGCGGGGCTCGAACCCACGAACCATGAGATCATGACCTAAGCGAAAGTCGGACACTTAACCGATTAAGCCACCCAGGCGCCCCTCCCAGGTGCTTTTCATAGATTCCCCATCTTCACTGTCCTGTCTCTTCCTTCCTGTACCCACTCTTAGTTAGGTGTCGAACATTCTAGATTGATCCTCTACATTTCCTTTCTCTTCTTTCATAGTTTCTTCTTTTTTCTCTATATTTTAGGATATTGGCCACGCTTTATCTTCCAAACTGCCTATTTGTATTTTACTTTATTTTAGCAATATTATTTTTAATCATCAGGAATTCTTTTACATTCTTTGCCTTCTCCTTTTCCTACCATTCTTTCCTCATCTTATGGATGTAATCTCGAAGATCTCTGAATATATCATGACAGTTTTTTTGTAAAAAAATATTTTATTTCACAAATTATTGGTGTATTTTTAGAAGTGATTTGGAAAAGCTTTGCCTTTCTAGTCTGTGCTGTTGATTTTCCAAATTACTAATTAGAAGTGGCAGGATGCCTCTGAAGAGAATTGTCTGTGAAATGCCGTGAGGGGCCATTTTGGAGCAGAAGGGGAGCGTTTAAGACATAGATGATGCAGCCGGAGTGCCTGGCTTGGAATTCTGACTTCATCATTTATTAACTTGAGTGACCTTGGAAAAAATTCCTGAGCTTCTTTGTTTCACTTTCTCCATTGTAAAATGTGGATGTTAACACTACCCACTCTGTAACACTGTTGTCGTGATTAAACATGCCACGATGTGTCAGGTGCTCCGGGCCTGGGACAGAGCAAGGCCCGCGGTAAGAATTGTTCCCGCCACTCTTGTGGCAGTCGTTATAATCGTGATGAGGATGAAGAGACGGGACACTGCTTATGAGAACTTGGAGTACAGCAAAGTGACTCAAATTGCCTTCTTAAGTAAAATAGGGAGAACTTTTAGTTTGTGCGGCGTCCTGAGAAGTCGCGTAAAAAGGCTAAGCAAACAGGAAGGCCAGGTCGGAAATGAGAAGCGAGGACAGAGCCTGGGCTGAACTTGCAGTAAGGAAGCAGGAGCCTAAGAAGGGGCTACCTGGACGCTGCCGTTGGCAGGAAAAGCCAGAAAACTCATAAAGATCAAAGGGCATAGCATCTATTTTAAGTCTAAGTTGAGCTGTGAGGGCTAACCCCAGCAGATCTGGAATTGACCCGAACTGTTTTACTGAAGTCCATGCAGGGCACTAACCCCTGGTCAAGGCATGGAATGTAGGGAGGGATACTGTTTCATTGGAACAGCGGGTCTGGTGAGTTTGGACCGGCTTGTCAGCAGTGCTTACTGATAACAGTAAGCGTGACGATCTTCACCTTGTCTTCGTGAGACACCCTTGACCCCAGGGTGCCTCGCTCTTTGGATCGGTTGTATGACAAGAGCATGCCTAGAGGGTATAAGAAACAACCAAGATTTTTGGACTCTGGTTTTGAGATATTCCATGCACAAGTCAGTAAGTCCCTGTCCAAGACAGAGAAAGTGTGTCTGCGCTGGCCCTCACGGAGGCATTCTGGGAGCTGGTGCCTGGCCATCTAGTCCGGCTGTCAGAGGCCAGCCTCTGACTGTGATGTATCACCTCACTTTAGCACTATTTCTCAAGTATATGCCTCTCCTGCAATACACTGTAAATGTGAAAGCTTTGTCATGTTGAGTCCCATCTCCTTAGCAGTCAGACTTGCTTAGGACGACCGCTTCGCCCCGGTTCACCCAGGACTCTCCCGATTTTAGCCCCGGAAGCCCCACCTCCCAGGAGAGCCATCAGCCCCAGGCAAACTGGGACCATTGGTCACCCCAACATTTGTGCAAATACATTTCCCCTCCTTCCTTACCTACTCCCACCCCACATCTCACATATTCAGCTACAAAAATTTTATTCATTGTTTCCTGTTTGGGATGTTTAAGCAAATCCAAGAAAAAAGGCTGTGCTCCGAGTTGAAGTTGAAAGAAAGGTGGAGAGAAGGCAACAGCTTCAAGAGGATGAAAAAGAAATCAAGGATCTACTTGAGGTGGGAAATTGAAGCCGAGAGCAGTAGGAGAAACAGAAGATCTGAGGGTCCTTGGGCGAATAGAAGAAGGATGCTCGGGGTGCCTGGGTGGCTCAGTTGGTTAAGCATCCGACTTCGGCTCAGGTCATGATCTCACGGTTCATGGGTTCAAGCCCCGCGTTGGGCTCTGTGGTGACAGCCTGGAGCCTGCTTCAGATCTCCCTCTCTGACCCTCCCCTGCTCACGCTGTCTCTCTCTCTCTCAGAAGTAAATTTAAAAATATTTTAAAAAATAGAAGAAGGATGTTGGATTTTCCACAGTATTCTGACCATGGGTTCTAGCCAGTTTTGTGTGAATATCAGAGGAAGGGAAGGATTTGAGCAGCTAGAGGAGGTGAGAGCACCCAGGACTCCAGCCTTGAGCAGCGAGATTGGAGACACAGCGGTGCTCCCTCCCTCCGTCCGTCACCTGAGGTCCATGAGTAGGGGACATCCATGGCCATGGCCACAGGGGTGTGGGCTTCAAGTCAGCAGAAAAGATTGATATTCTTGGAGGGGGAATCCCCTTCTGGGAGCACTGCAGGTGCATGGGATTCGTAGGGTCCTTCCTGCTCGTGTGCAGGACACGTTTGCAGAGGCCAGGCCAGGTGTACCTGCATCTGGACAGCTCTACCAGCTGGCTCAGTGTGGGGGTTTACACTCCATGTGTGCTCCTTAACAAGGCAAATTACAACTTTCTAAACATAAATGACACAAGTAAAAGGGGAAGGACTCATTTTTCTAAGAAGGTTCTGGTGTTGTTTCGCCTAAAGGCAAACAACCAAAATAGTGACTAAGTTGACTTATCCAAGTCCTTGGGTCTACGTTTATTATTTTGTTTTAGAGGCATAGGCTGGTTTGGAGTAAGTTTGCTCTTATTTTTAACTTGGAAGTCCAATAAACTGTGCTGCCCAAAATGGGAAAATAAAATTATAGATACTCAAATAATTGGAGATTTCTTAGCCCTGGGTCATTTTTTAAAAGTTGAGATATAATTGACATTATATTAGTACCAGGTGTGCAAGGAAATGACTCAATATTTATATACATAGCAAAATGATCACCTTTACTGTGACTTACTGGTCTAGTTAATATCTGTCACCATACATGACTATAATTTTTGTGGGTGTGATCTTAAGAACTCTTAAGATCTACTCTCTCAGCAACTTTCAAATATACAATGTGGTGTCATTGACTATATCATATTGTACATTATATTCTCAGGACTTATTATTTTTTATAGTTTATTGTCAAGTTGGTTTTCATATAACATCCAGCACTCATCCCAAAAAGTGCCCTCCTCCATGCCCATCACCCTCTTTCCCCTCTCCCCCCACCACCCTCAGCCCTGTTTGTTCTCAGCATTCAAGAGTCTCTCATGGTTTGCCTCCCTCCCTCTCCCCAACTATTTTCCCCCTTCCTCTCCCGCTTCATCCTCCGTTAAGTTCCTCCTAATCCTCCTATATGTGCAAACATATGATATTTGTCCTTCTCTGCCTGACTTATTTCACTCAGCATAACACCCTCAAGTTCCATCCATGTTGCTACACGTGGCCAGATTTCATCCTTTCTCATTACCATGTAGTATTCCATCGTATAGATGAACCACATCTTCCTGATCCATTCGTCCATTGATGGACACTTAGGCTCTTTCCATGTTTTGGCTATTGTGGAGAGTGCTGCTATGAACATTGGGGTACATGTGCCCCTATGCTGTATCCCTTGGGTAAATTCCTAGCAGTGCTATTGCTGGATCCTAGGGGAGTTCTATTGTTAATTTTTTGAGAAACCTCCACACTGTTTTCCAGAGGGGCTGCACCAGTTCCCACCAACATGGGGATGCCTGTTTCTCCACATCCTCACCAGCATCTAGAGTCTCCTGATTTGTTCATTTTAGCCACTCTGACTGGCATGAGGTGGTATCTCAGTGTGGTTTTGATTTGTATTTCCCTGATGATGAGGGACACTGAGCATCATTTCATGTGTCTGTTGGCCATCTGGATGTCTTCTTTGGAAAAGTGTTTGTTCATGTCTTCTGCCCATTTCTTCACTGGATTATTTGTTTTTTGGGCGTGGAGTTTGATGAATTCCTAATAGATTTTGGATACTAGCCCTTTATCTGATATGTCATTTGCAACTATCTTTTCCCATTTCTTCAGTTGCCTGTTAGTTTTATTGACTGTTTCCTTTTCTGTACAGAAGCTTTTAATCTTGATGAGGTCCCAAGAGTTCATTTTTGCTTTTGATTCCCTTGCCTTTGGAGATGTGTCAAGTAAGAAATTCCTGCGGTTGAGGTCATGGAGTTTTTTTCCTACTTTCTCTTCTAGGATTTTAATGTTTTTAATTTATTTTTGTTAGAGGTAGAGTGAGTGCATGAGCAGGGGAGGGGCAGAGAATGAGGGAGACACGTGGAATCTGAAGCAGAGTTCAGACTCTGAGATGTCAGCACAGAACCCAGTGTGGGGCTTGAACTCGTGAGCTGTGAGATCATGACCTGAGCCAAAGTCAGACACTCAACTGACTGAGCCACCTGAGCATCCCTGAACCTGAAGTTATAAAATGATAATTAGTCATAATATATAGTAATATTGAAATGCTCATACTGTGTCATACTAATATGAATAATATTGAACATGTAGAAAGTATGCAGAGTACAAAATTTTGCTAGAGTTTTCACCATCCCAAGATAATTATTGTTAACATTTCAATGTTACCATGGGGGCATATGATTCCAGTCTTGTCTGATGTATGTATAGATGTATACATACTCCCATACACATAAACAGGGTGATAGTAAACATGCTATTTTAAAACTTATTTTCATCCCCCACCTTATAAAACATGGATATTTTCTCATGTGGGTAAATATTATTTTATAACATGATTTTAAGTGGTTTCTATTATTTAATTTAAGATCATTTATAATAAAATTATATATATTTTTTAAACATTAAAATTTTTTATCTTAGTTAATATACAGTGCAATATTGATTTCAGAAGTAAAAGTCAGTGATACGTCACTTACATAACACACCCAATGCTCATCACAAGTGACCTTAATATCCATCCCCCATCTAGCCCATCTCTGTCCACCGCCACCTCCCTCCATCAACCCTCAGTTTGTTCTCTGTTATTAAGAGTCTCTTGGGGGCGCCTGGGTGGCTCAGTTGGTTGGGCGTCCGACTTTGGCTCAGGTCATGATCCTGTGTTTCGTGGGTTCGGGGCCCGCATCGGGCTCTGTGCTGACAGCTAGCTCAGAGCCTGGAGCCTGCTTCAGATTCTGTGTCTCCCTCTCTCTCTGACTCTTCCCTGCTCACGCTGCCTCTCTCTCTCTCTCTCAGAAATAAATAAAACATTAAAAAAATTTTTAAAAAGAGTCTCTTGTTGGTTTGTTTCCATTTTTTCCCCTCCCATATATTCATCTGTTTTGTTTCTTAAACTCCACATATGAGTGAAATCATATCGTATTTGTCTTTCTCCAATTGACTTATTTTGCTTAGCACAATACATTCTAGCTCCATCCACATTGTTACAAATGGCAAGATTTCATCTTTTTTGATGACTGAGTAATACTCCATTATATATATATACATACACACATACATATATGTACACATACATACATATATATGAGACATCTTTTTTCTGAGCTGATACATTTTATTTATTTTTAATTTATTTAATTTTGAGTTAGTTAACATACAGTGTAGTCTTGGTTTCCACAGTAGAACCCAGTGATTGATCACTTACAAATAATACCCAGTTCTCACCCTAACAAGTATCCTCCTTAATGCTTATCATCTCTTTAGCCTGTCCCCCCACCTTCCTCATTTCCAACAACCCTCAGTTTGTTCTCTGTATTTGGAGACTCTTATGGTTGGCTTCCCTCTCTGTTTTTATCGTATTTTTCCTTCCTTTCCTGTATGTTCATCTGTCTTGTTTCTTAAATTCCATATATGAGTGAAATTATATGGTATTTGTCTTCCTCTGCTTGAGTTACTTCACTTAGCATAGTATACTCTAGTTCCATCCGCCTCATTGAAAATGGCAAGATTTCAGGGGCGCGTGGGTGGCTTAGTCGGTTAAGCGTCCGACTTTCGCTTAGGTCATGATCTCGCGGTTCGTGGGTTCGAGCCCCGCGTCGGGCTCTGTGCTGACAGCCAGCTCAGAGCCTGGAGCCTGTTTCAGTCTGTGACTCCCTCTCTTTCTGACCCTCCCGTGCTCATACTGTCTCTCTCTCTCTCCTAGAAATAAATAAAACATTTAAAAAATTAAAAAAAAAAAAAAGAAAATGGCAAGATTTCATTCTTTTTGAACGCAGAGTAGTATTTCAGTGTGTGTGTGTGTGTGTGTGTGTGTGTGTGTATGTGTGTGTGTGTATTCTTCTTTATCCATTCATCATTCATTGGACATTTGGACTCTTTCCATAATTTGGCTATTGTTGATAGCAGTGCTATAAATATTGGGGCCCATGTGCCCCTTCGAATCAGCATTTTAGTATCCTTTGGATAAGTACCTAGTAGTGCAATTGCCCGGTTGTAGGGTAGTTCTATTTTTCAGTTTTTGAGAAACCACCATACTGTCTTCCAGAGAGGCTGAGCCATTTTGCATTCCCACCACAGTGCCAAAGGTCTCCTCCATTTTCCACATCCTTGCCAACATCTGCAGTTTTCCTGAGTTGTTAATTTTAGCCATTCTGATAGGTGTGAGGTAGTACTCATTGTGTTATTGATTTGCATTTCATTGATGTTGAGTAAGCATCTTTTCATGCGTCTGTTAGCCGTCTGGATATCTTCTTTGGACAAGTGTGTATTCATGTCTTCTGCCCATTTCTTCACTCAATTATTTGATTTTGGGTGTTGAGTTTAGTGAGTTCTTTGTAGATTTTGGATACTAACCCTTTATCCAATATGTCATTTGTAAAGATTTTCTCCCATTCGACTGGTTGCCTTTTAGTTTTGCTGTTGATTATTTCCTTTGTTGTGCAAAAGCTTTTTATCTTGATGAGGTCCCAATTGCTCATTTTTGTTTTTGTTTCCCATGCCTCCAGAGTCATGTCTAGTAAGAATTTGCTGCGGCAAGGTCAAAGAGGTTGCTGCCTGTATTCTCTTCTAGGGTTTTGTCTCGCATTTAGGTCTTTCATCCATTTTGAATTCATTTTTGTGTGTGGTGCAGGGAAGTGGTCCAGCTTCATTCTTCTGCATGTCGCTGTCCAGTCTTCCCAGCACCACTTGCTGAAGAGACTGTCCTTTTACCAGGGGATGTTCTTTCCTGCTTTGTCAAAAGACTAGTTGGCCATACAGTTGTGGGTCCGTTTTTGGGTTCTTTATTCTGTTCCGTCTCTGTGTCTGTTTTTGTGCCAGCACCATACTGTCTGGATGTCATACAGCTTAAAGTCCAGAATTGTGATGCCTACAGCTTTGGTTTTCTTTTTCAACATCACTTTGGCTATTCGGGGTCTTTTGTGATTCCATTCAAATTTTAGGATTGTTTATTGTATCTTTGTGAAGATGCTGGTGTTATTTTGATAGGGATTGCATTGAGTGTATAGATTGCTTTGGGTAGTATCCACATTTTAACAATATTTATTCTTCCAGTCCATAAGCATGGAATGTTTTTCCGTTTCTTTGTATCTTCTTCAGTGTCTCTCAGACATAGCTTTCAGCATCCATATCTTTTACCTCTTTGGTTAGGTTCATTTGTAGGCCTCTTACGGTTTTTGGTGTAATTGTAAATGGGATCAATTCCTTGATTTTCTTTATAGGTGTATAGAAATGAAACCGAGGGGCGCCTGGGTGGCTCAGTCGGTTAAGCGTCCGACTTTCGCTTAGGTCATGATCTCGCGGTTCGTGGGTTCGAGCCCCGCGTCGGGCTCTGTGCTGACTGCCAGCTCAGAGCCTGGAGCCTGTTTCAATCTGTGACTCCCTCTCTC
>JAESUZ010001587.1:0-53535 GCA_017311185.1 Proteles cristata cristata
AATGAGGTTCTAATACAAGGCTATGACATGGGTGAACCTTAAAAATGGTTATGCTAAGAAGCCGGTTACCACAAAGGACCACATATTGCTCGATTCCATTTTTGGAACAGGTAAATCTACAGACAGAAAGTAAATGAGGTATTTCCAGGGGCCGGGGGATGGAGGGACTCAGGTGTGGAGGCTAAGGTGTATGGGGTTTCTTTGGGGGGTAATGAAAGTATTCTAAAATTCTAAAATTGAATGCAGAGATGGATGTACAACTCTACGAATATACTAAAAGCCATTGAGGTTTACACTTTAAATGGGTGAATTGAACGGTACCTAAATTATATCCCAGTAAGAGCTGTTAAGTAAAAAAGATAAGGACATTTTTCTTCACGATCCCAACGCTGTGATCATATTAACATGTCAGACCTTGTCTAACAAATTACTATTTCTAACATATTCACATGTCATTGTCTCGCTATCGGTGATATTGTGACCGATCGCTGCTTTAAGGTGGTGACGGAGTGATGGTTCCATAATAAGGCTTTCTACCCTGCAAAATGCTAGTTTTCTAGTTTTATCAGCCCTGATTGTGTACCAACATGAGCTGGAATTCCTCAGCAAAGAAAAGCTAAAAAAAAAAAAATAAATAAACAATAAAAAAGAAAACAAAAAGAGCTTCCCTTCAACTTCTGGGGTTACCTTGTTATCCCCAAATACAGTTTGTACTGGAGAGCCAGACAAAACTTTCATTTTCTTCCCTTTATCGATGTTTAGAGGAAGGAGTTGAGTGTGTAAGTGCTGCAGATCCAAGATCTAGGGTAGGGAAGGGACAATGCGAGCCAGGGCAGCTTGCCTCAGCTATGTCAAACACAAGGAGCGTTATGTCAAAAGGGTTAAAAAAATAAAACCTAGTTTAAAGCACTTGCTATTCATCCAAACTAGGACAGTGCCAAAGTCAAAAATTCGTGGAATGATAATTGCCTAAAAATGTACCAAACACATAAAAATCAGTGAGTCTATAACGATACTCAACTAAATGGAAACCAAAACAAAACCTTGAACCCAATGAAGATGAATATTCTACTAGCTCCTTTCCACAAAAGTGGTCATTAAGGAGTAAGTTTTCTTTTTTCATATTTTTCTTTGCGGGGAAGGGAGAGGAGGGAGAGGGAGAGGGAGAGAGAGAGAGAGAATTTTAAGCAGGCTCTGTGCTCAGCATGGAGCTAGACACAGGGCTCGATCTCACAGTCGAGAGATTATGACCTGAGCTGAAATCAAGAGTAGGATGCTTAGCTGACTGAGCTGCCCCACGGCCCAAGAGTAAGTTGTCTTTAGAGGTAAGGGCAAGGTGGAGCTAATTGATTTCTTGGGTCATTGCATATCAGTTGATGCTGTCCAGAGAGTGTCCTTTCCATGTAGGTCAGATCCGTCACCTCTGGAAATTAGATCAAAGATAAAGACCCTGGTGCCCTCGGTGAGCTTAAGAGAGCTAGATACAGCATACATTATTCAAGCAGAGGAGGCATATGGCATGTGAGGGAGTTTCACAATAGTAGAGCTAGAAGGTTCTTAAAGGGACCCAGCATTTGCAATGTTGGGGGAAGGCGGGCACGATATGAGTTGAACCGAGCTTTCTGAGAGAAAGAATAACGATAACGTGCCTGCATGTGAGCCTTACTACATGGCAGGCCTTCACAGCAACCCTGTGCAGTCAGTCTTATTACTCTTACCCCCATTTCACAGGTAGAGAACCCAAGGAACAGAGAAGGTAGGGAACTTGCCCAAGGCCACACAGCTACGCAATGGAACCAGGCATCATTGGCTCTTCCATCACTCCATTATGTAAGTGGGAAGAGTTGAAGGAAGCTTTCCATTCCGGATCCCTGGGTGCATAAAAACAGTACTTTCTCCTTATGACACTGTTTTCTGCTCCTAAATAATCCCAGTAACACAATTTTGATAAGGATTATCCCGCCCACTCAACATGCTTTGGAATATGATCGGAATGCTTTCCAAGCACCATCCTGGGCTTTCTTGTCTTCTCTGACCTTTTTATAAGCTCTCCTTCCTTACCATCATCTAGGCCCATGACCAAATCCTGATGATGACTTAGCTATTTATAGCCTCAGCTCCGACCTCCCTTTCCAGGGCTAGACTGGAACATCCAATTCTATGGCACGGGGCTGGCAAACTAATCCTGCTCACGGCCTGTTTCGTGAATAAGGTTTTACACATTCACACGCTCAGCTGTTGTCTGTGGCTGCTCTATGGCCAGAAATCGTGCAGCTTTAACACATAAATATTTGCTATTTGGTTCTTTACAGAAGAAGCTGGGCCTCTCCAGTGAGAAGCGGTTTTTCCCTCCAGTTTTACTGAGATATAACTGACATAGAACTTATGTGTGTTTAAGGCGTACCAAGGGTCGATTTGATACACTTACGTATTGCAAAACGATTACTACCGTAGCATTAGCTAACACCTCTATCACGCCACCTAATTACCATGGCTGTTTTGTGGTAATGACAATTAAGATCTATTCTCTTAGCAACTGTCAAGTACATAATACAGTGTTATTAACTATAATCACCATGCTGTACGTTTGATCCCCAGAGCTTGTTAATCTGATAATCGGAAGTTTGTACCCTTTGACCAACATGTCTTCATTTCCCCCGCCCCACGGTCCCTGGCAACCACCGCTCTATTCTGCGTTGTTCTGAGTTCGGCTTATTTATTTATTTAGTAAGCTCGATGCCCAACGTGAGGTTTGAACTCACGACCCTGAAATCAAGAGTCTCATGTTTTTCTGTCCGAGCCATCCAGGCACCTTTTTGGCTTTTTTAGTTTCCACATAGAAGTGAGATCATACAGGGGGGCTGGGGTGGCTCAGTCGGTTGAGCGCCAGACTCTTGATTTTGGCTCAGGTTATGATCCCAGGGTCGTGGGATCGAGTCCCACGTCAGGCTCTGTGCTGAGTGTGGAATCTGCTCGGGATTCACTCTCTCTCTTCCTCTGGCCCTTGCCCTGCTCGCATGTGCTTTCTCTCTCTCTCTAAAATAAAACAATATAATAATAATAAGTGAGATCACACAGTATTTGCCTTTCTTAATCTGGCTTATTTCACTTAACATAGTGCCCTCAAGATCCATCCTTTCTTTCTCATGGCTCACACGCGCGCGCGCACACACACACACACACACACACCTTTCTTTCGTTTAGCTATTGACTCAATGCATCTCCTCCCAACAACCATTCTTCCCTCAGTACATAGCACCACTCAGTATCCAGTTGAGTCAAAAACGTGTAAATCATCCTTGATCCTGACCGTCCCACTGCCTTTCATGTGCTGAAGCTGTTGGTGCTGTTTGCAGAGTTTCCATCCAAGCCTGGTCTCTTCTCTCCATCTCCATGGTCACCAGCCACCCTGGGCTTCGACCTCCTCTACAGTATTTTCAGTATCTTAGCCTCCTCTGATCCCTTCCCACACAGCAGTCAAAAAGATTTTTCTGAAATCAAAGCTAATTGTATCACGTCACCCTCTCGCTTAAAACCCGTCTCTGGCCTCCCATGGCACTTGAAATTGGGCCACGTCTGAGCTGTCAGCTTCATGCGCCCTTCCCTCCCTGACCGTCAGCCTCTCTAGTCTCCTGTCTAAAACACAAACAAACCTCCGGCCACAGGACCTTTGCATACGTGCCTTCCTCTCCCAGAGAGCTCTTTGCACGGGCTCCTCCATCACAGGCTTGGCTCCTTTGATCTCCTGGTCTGCGCTTATAAACATTGCTTCTTTAACATCCCCTCAAACCACAGGTCCCCTTCCCCATGACGACTCCGTGTCCCACTAGCGGCTAGGCTGTATGCAGTGCAGAGTCCGAGACTGGGTCTGTCCTGGTCACCGCTGTATCGTCAGAGGCCAGCACAGGAGCCGGCCGGAGAGTAACTATTTTCAGCTTTGTCAGCTGTAGGGACCCTGCTACGACTGCTCAAGTCTGCAGCAAGCCCGGGGTGGAGGTGGGGGGCGGGGGTGGCGAATGCATGCGGCCATGTGTCGATAGAACTTCATTTATGGACACAGCCATGGAACTGTCATTTTATTTAACGTGTCATGATATATCCACCGTCGTCGTCGTCATCGTCGTCTTCTTCTTCTTCTTCTTCTTCTTCTTCTTCTTCTTCTTCTTCTTCTTCTTCTTCTTCTTCTGCCTCCAACCACTTAAAACTGTAAGAACCATTCTTAGCTCATAGGCTGTACAGAGGCATGTGGTCATAAGCGGTTTGCCAGAATCTCATCTAGCACATTCCTTGGCAGATTCTCGCAATTTTTTCCTTCTTTTCTTTTTTTGGATATAAAGAAGACGTGCAGGGAAGAACTTAAACATGAGAGGGCACAGCACAGGGTTAAATAAAAATGCGATTATTTTGCAATTGACATGATCAATAGAGACAGAAACCAAAAGTCCCTTCATAGCTTGGCATCTCCCTCAAGATCCAGTTCCCTCTGTGCTGTGCAGACACGGCCATGCTCAGAAATAGTCCAGTAACAACATAGGAATTGATATCAAGTGATCCCTAGAAACTTCTTAGAGAGATGACAAAGAACAATGATCTTTCCCATTCATTGGTTTTCTGTCCCCCTCAATCCTGAATTGCCCCAGAACACGAAGATCCTTTACCTTGGAGGAGTGGGTCCTGAGCAGGAGACTAGCACCCAAATCAGCAGAATCCGTGTTCCTGCTTGTGCGCGTTTTATTCTTTTTTACATTTTTTCAAAAGTTTATTTATTTATTTTGAGCGTGTGTGTGTGTGTGAGAGAGAGAGAGAGAGAGAGCAGGGGCGGGGCAGAGAGAGAGGTAGGGAGAATCCCAAGAAGGCTCCGCGCTGTCAGTGAAGAGCCCGATGTGGGGGCTCGAACCACAACCCATGAGATCATGACCAAGATCATTCAACCGACGGAGCCATCGAGCCATCAGGGCTGTGATGGTAACACAATTCCTCCTTGTTCTCCTGTCCTAAATCTCTTTTGTTCCTCGGGCTCAGAGGTGTCCTTTAAAAAGACACAAAGTGTTTATGCCACCTCATTAACAAACGTAGTGGAGAGGTGTTGAAATCCGTGATTATTCGCATTTATCAAAATAGTTATTTTAGGAGGGCCTGGGTGGCTTAGTCATTTGAGCATCCAACCCCTGATTTCAGCCCAGGTCCTGATCTCACGGTTTCGTGAGTTCAAGCCCCATGTCGGGCTCTGTGCTGACAGTGGGAAGCCTGCTTGGGATTCCGTCCCTCCCTCTCTCTCTGCCCCTTCCTCACTCACACTGTCTCTCTCAAAACAAATAGATAAACTTAAGAAGTTATTTTAAAAAGCAGTGTTTCTTTTTTTTACCAAAAAAATGAACACTTTTCAAAAACTTTTTTCTTTTTCTCCAACATAGAACTCTGAAGGGGGAGAAAGGGTTCAGAATGTACTTTCTGAAGATTTTATCATATATAAGAATCTGAATCACAAGGACAGCTTTTTAACAAAAATGAAACCACTCGTTTCTCTCAATGCCACCTTATGACAACTATCTACATATCAGTTCTCAAAAACATGATGTGATTTTCTTGATCTTCTCAAAGAAGAATGGTGTGACCTTATTCATGCTTGAAATAGCCTCCACTCAAGTGTCTTTGGTGAAAAAGCCATGCTTAGTAAATTATTAACCCCACTGGCAGTCCTTCAAGGTTACACTATCTTAGGTAAGAGACACACTGTAGCCGCAAGCGGGAAGTGCAGTGCAAGCATACTCCTTACGAGGGAATATTTAGACCCTTATAAGGCGCTTTAATTCAGTCAATAAAAGACATCTAATGAACACTCCTATTGAGTGAAATACAAAGCATTAGGTATACATCATTTCAGTTCAATACAGGAAAAGACTGCTCATTAATTCCTTCATTAATGGAAACCCCAGAGGGAACCTGTGTCCCTACTATGTGCAACCCTATTTCATCTAGAGACAATTGAGCTCTTCCTCCCAACTCCATACCCAAAGTTAGTGGTGGGCGAGAACTTGAACTCCCTTCTCTGTTTTCTGTTTGATTTTTGAATATTTTTAAAGTTTATTTGTTTTAACAGCGAGAGAGAGAGAACGAGCAGGGGAGGGGCTGAGAGAGAGGGAGAGAGAATCCCAAAGTAGGCTCCAAGCTGTCAGTGCAGAGCCTGACATGGGGCTTGATCCCATGAACTGTGAGATCATGACCTGAGCCAAAATCAAGAGCCAGCTGCCCAGCTGACTGAGACACCCAGGCACCTCCTTTTTATATGTTGAAACACAGAAAGTAATTGCTCATTCTTCAATATTGGATAGGGTGAGCTGGCCTTCGGGAACCAGTGGGATTCTAGACATCTGATAATAGCCACTGGTGAAATAAATATATTTACAACTACAGTGGGAATAAAATTAATGTAAAAATCAATACATACATAAAGTTATAAGTGTACTCCCTGTACACTCAAAATAAATGAAACTATACCAGTCCCAAACTATTTGCCCAGTAATCTGAGCGGTAGCACATTGCTCATTAGATACTCTAATAAATTCCAAATCATTCCTGATTTTTGTTTCGTTTGCTTGACGCGGCTATGATCAGCTAAATGATGCCTCTAGAGGTCTGAGCTGCGATTTAACACAAGGAACCACCTCTAACTCTCCTCCAGTGCTCTTCCCCTTATGTGGATGTTATTAGGGGCCCTAATGGCGGATCTTGGATTCGTTGCAGCCCAGGAACCACCAGGCTGGGTACCCCAGATCTCAGGTGGCAGAGCCTGTGAAAACCACAGCTTTCCACATGGCGTGGACCGGGGAGAACTATGGCTCTGCAGACCACGGCCACCAGCACCACATGCTGCAGCCTGCTAGGCACGCCCACCCCAATGCCATCACCAGGTACCCGATACCGGCACCGCCTCCACAGCCACTGCCTGCCTTTGAAGCTGCCAGTAAGCTCTGTTATCTGGTGACTCCTTATCTAATCAGCAGAAAATATACGGTAACGGCGGTGACATTATGCTTGGCACTGAATTCACTCTCAGCTTCTGATGACCCCACAACAAACGGATGAAAACATTTTTCAGCTGTTTTTCTCAGTGGGGATATTAATATGCTTAATATCTCTACGATCTGCCGAGTCACACAGTAACTACGATGATGATCGTGACATTCAATGACACGGCAGTTACCTTCCACTGGCAAGTTTGTATGAGGAGGCCAGTTATTCAGCAGTTTTACTACTCATAGCAGTCACTCTTTTGCTACTTACCCATCAGTATGCACATAGATCAATTTCAGGTTGAAACTTATGAAACTGTTGATATTCCACCATTTTCGACAGATGGAAACAGCAATTTCGAAATGTCTGGTTCCGCCAGACGGTTCTAACAACTCCAATGGCAGTAGTGGGTGTACCTGTGGAATATGATCCCTGATTTAGATAAATGTGCTTCTCTTTTGGCCACTGGTTCTGACATCCAGCGTGAAAATATCACGGCTGCTGGGAAACAGCTCACAACGCACAGGCCAGCCTCACCACAAAGAACGATCCAGGCCAAAATGCCAACAGTACCGAGGCTGAGAAGCCCTGCTATAGGCTAATTTGTAGACCAGCTAGCCAGGCCTGTGTGTGTGCTGTCTGGCTTAGGTTTACATCTCTTTCATTTTCTTCTGGCTTTCTTCTTTTCTTTTCTTTTCTTTTCTTTTCTTTTCTTTTCTTCTCTTCTCTTCTCTTTCTTTCTTTCTTTCTTCTTTCTTTCTTTCTTTCTTTCCGCTTAATCTTGACTAGGACCCACCTTATATTTTTCATTAACTTGGTAAAGAAAATCCGAAGCTAGGGAATGAGCAGACCACAGATGGATAAAGAAACCCTACTGTGATTATAAAACAATATCTGGAATGCTTGACTGGCTCAGTCGGTAGAGCATGTGACTCTTGATCTCAGGGTCATGAGTTCAAATCCCACATTAGCTGCAGAGCCGACTTAAAACAACAGGGCACCTGGGTGGCTGAGTCCATTACTATCTGACTCTTGATTTCTGCTCAGGTCATGATCTCACGGTTGGTGACTTTGACCCCCGCATCGGGCTCTGTGCTGACAGTGTGGAGCCTGCTTGGGATTCTCTCTCTCTGCCTCTCTTCTGCTTGTTCTTGCTCTCGTTCTCAAAAACAAATAAGTAAACATTTTTTTTAAAAAACCCACAATATTTAAGAGAAGAGATAACAAGTGAATAATGCCATTGTCTACTGTCTACACAGATTCCGGGTTGATAACAGCTGACCTTCATGTTTTCTTCAGACTTTTCACCTAAATCCTCTCCTAACAGCCCCTCTGCCCCACCCACAGTGGTTTACCCACTTGTGTTAAGATAGCTTGTTTTTTTCTGGAATTTTTACCTTTGCCCATACCTGAACTCGGCCGTGCTTTCACTCTTACTTCCAACTTACCTGCTACGCTTACCACGAGGTGATGTTCCCGGACATTGTGGTTGTTCCATATGTGTTTATTGTTTTTTTTTTTTTAATGTTTTATTTATTTCTAGGAGAGAGAGAGAGAGTAGGGTAGAGAGAGCGTGAGCAGGGGGAGGGTCAGAGAGAGAGGGAGCACACGAAATATAGCTCCAGGCTCTGAGCTGGCAGTCAGCACAGAGCCCGACGCGGGGCTCAAACCCACGAACCGCAAGATCATGACCTAAGTGAAAGTCGGACGCTTAACCGACTAAGCCACCCAGGCGCCCCATTCCATATGTGTTTTATGAATGAACTGACTGAACATCTTTCACACATGCAATCTTATGTAGTTTCTTTTAAACTGCAGTCTGGGGGCACCTGGGTGGCTCAGTCAGTTAAGCGTCAGAGCCTGCTTAAGATTCTCTCCCTCTGCCCCTCTCCCCTGCATGCGCTCTCTCTTTAAAACAAACAAACAAACAAACAAATCCCAAAGATCTGAAGCACGGGTCCTACTTTGGCATCAACCCACCATTTTTTACCCCCTAGTCAAGGCTAGTGCCTTTTGGGGGGGGCGGTAAAGAGTCTCCCCTCTGGGGTACCCCTGCAGTCCCTCCTTTATCCCCGTGGAGGCCAAATGTCAACTGTCATTTTTTATCACAATCGTGCTTCCATTTGTCATTACGCCATGCCTTAGTCGCACATTTCCATCGCTGTCTTGCGTCTTGCAGGGGGCTGGGCTGGTTTGCCCTGTCGCCAAGCCCTAGGGCCCATTTAAATGACAGGACCCATAGCTACCCGGCTCCAATCACCCTGGCCTTGCCACTCCGGGATGTCATGCGTCTGGAGAATTTACTTATCCTTCTGGAGAGAGAGTGTGTTTTTACTGCTGAGGGAAAAACAGTAACAATCACAACGAAGAGTGTTTTGAATGGGTCTGTATAAACATTGCCTTAATATGGAGGCGATTCTTAAGCAGGTGATTCTGCCCTCGCCCCAGAGCTTGGCAGCAGTTTATTTCAACTTTGAAATAAACGAAGCATCCCTAAGAACAAAAGTTACAGAATCGTCTCCATTTCCATCTCCCTTTCAGATAGCGTGGGTTGGCGATTTTTCTTTCCATTCAGACGGTACGTGGGCTTAGCGTCACTTCCCAAAGAGTGATTATTTCAGAAACGACTTAATATTTTTTTTCTTCTGGAAAAAGGTTTTTATTGTATCATCGTTGTTCCGGTAATAATTTTCATTCTTCATTGTGCATTTTCTCTACAACTTGAAAAATGTTAAAATATGGAAAGTATGGGTCTCCTGGTGCACCACATGAGCGGGAAGAACATTAGCGTTCAGAAATAGAGCAGCTTCCACCAAACTTGGTTTTCTAAAAGTGAAGGAAATTTAAGGATGTTTTACCTCTTGGCTATTTTACCGATATACGTCTTCCGATCATGCATTTTAATTTTTTAATTTGGAAAAGAAACTCCAAAGAAAGCGTTTCATTATCTCGAAATTAAAGATCACTATATGCAAATCAAACCTTTAACTGTCTTATCAAACTAGTGCTTCAGCACAGTTACATTACAGATAGAAAATTTTCAGAAAAAAAAAACACTTGGTGTAACTTCTGAAGAGGGAAAGAAGGTTTTCCTAGAAGTTTTTCTTTCCACAGCCCCCACACCTTTTCACAGAGGGGAACAATTTTAATTGTTCCTGCTATTAGAATGATGAATAATAAAGTAGCCAGTCATATGGCGTGGTCCAGCTTTTTGCTGGAAACAAAATGATACAACTATATTTATCGTATTTGGCTATTATATATACATATATTAAGCCCATAGTATGCACTCGCCAAGCACTGTGCTAAGTGTTTGCGCTTATTATTTCAATTCATCTTCACAAAAGCCCAAGAGGTAGGAAGCACTATCCCCATTGTACAGATGAGTAACTGAAGATCAGAGAACAGGTAGTCATGACTGACATCACTCGTGGCAGAACTGGGGTTTGAACTCGGGTCAAGCCTGTCAGCTGAACTCCTGCACGCACTGTCCCTGCCTACCGCTCCGGCTTCGTGTCCCGTGATTCCTGTGTGTCAAGAGAAAGGACAGCAAATGCATGCTTCTGGCCCCAGCCACCTCTTCCATTTCCACGAGCAGGAAGCGGGGGTCTCTTGCATCCCTGGCATCCACCTCATAACCGGGTCGCAAAGGCTCGGAGTTAGAAACGGGTACCTCCAATTCGGGTGCTTGTTTTTCCCATCCCCCTTCCTAAAGGGATTTGGAGCAGCTTGAAGAGAAAAAGCACAGAAATAATAAAACTGAACCTACGAACGCAAGATCCAAAAGACCTAGTGGCTTTGGAAGAACTACATTAGCAAGCAGCGTATATGATTCCCCAGAGAACCGCGATGGACAGGACCCCCGGACTTAGGATTCTGCAACACAGCTTTTGACATTTACTGAAGATCTGGCTGCTGGAGGAGCCGAAAGGACCACGGGCCAGAAGCTGGGGAGCTCAGCACCTCTGTCTTCAACACATCGGCTTTACGCATTCTCTGTGACACCCGAGGATGCTCGATCCAAGCCAGCAGGCAAGGTTTACCCCTTTCCCTCCCAGAAACGACTCTGTGACTGCCCGCTGACAGAGGCTCACGCTCACAAGTAAACCCTTTTCGAAGGCCATTTGAAAACAAAACAGATCCTATTTTTGAGAGAAGACTTTAAACTTGTATTTGAATGGGGGGGGGCCCAGGAATCAGCATTTGCTCAGAAGAAGAAAGGCAAGATGGACGCTGAAGGTGGATAAGGAGTGACGGGGTATGTTCGGGGGAGTAAACAAGATCTTTCTGGTAACCGAGGTTTTCAGGTTTGGAGCACAAGTCACCAAGTTCTGAATATGGAGGAGCTGGAACCGGTCTTTTAAAAAACATGTTCTCAGAGAAAGTATTTTTTAGAAGGCGAAAGAGAAAGGAGATGTTCTTCATATCCCTGGAGAAACGGCCGGGACCAGCATGAAGCCATACCCAGGGGAAAGAGTACTTGAGGTGACAGCCACTGGGTTTGGCTGTGGGGTCTTGCAAAACTGAACCGGTGGGTCATCGGCTCTGGTGTAAGAAACACAAGTCAAGACAGGCGTCACCGCCCCCCCTCCCCTTTCTTCCTTCTGCAACACCGACCATCAGAGCAGGCCCACCCTGTTGTACAAACAAGGGGGACTGTGATTCGCCTCACAGTCCACGTGCCACGGGCCGCCTGGAGTTGTGCAGCGCACAACCTGCGCACCCATACATAGCAGCCCTGAGGGAGGGGAGTCTCTTTGGCTTTGGGAAAGCTCCTCTTTCTGTTTTCTTGTCCGCTGGATGAAGAAGTACAAACATAAAGAGCCAATGACTCGGACAAATATTTTGATGTGCCTGGCTTTAACCCCAAAGAAGGATTGCAAAGTAGGTGAATATACAATTGGGTGGTTTTTTTTAACTATCTCATTTAAGATCTAGAAAAGGAGTCAGTTATCTTATGAAACCCTGTCGTGACTTTTTCATAAAGAGAGGAAGCCTTTCACAACGTAAATAATCATGTCTCATATAATTAGAAACGTTTGGATTTTCCTGCCTTTGTTTTGCTTTAAATAAAGCACATTGACATGAAGGACATTGGTCTGGGATGTGGCCTGGGCTTTGGGGTTTTTAAAAGATCCCAGGTGAGGCTCATGTGCAGACAGATGTCACAGCCGCTGGGCTAGCCCACATCTCCACACAACCTCTCCTAGGAGAGATCCTTACTGGACTCGAACCCAGAGAAGAGCTTAGCCATCAATTCTGTCCGCTTTCCTTCACATTCTTGCGTGTTTCATACACCCTATCTTGAAACTTTGGGTTGAACTACCTTCCACTTTCCATGAAATAGTTTCTAACATCTACTGTGCACTAGGCAGCTAAAAACCAACTCCCGTATCAAGGATCAGATCATTGTTCAAAAAAGATGTGTTCTTAATTTGGCCACTAGATGGCAGGAGTTGGTAAATCAAAGGGAACATGTTCCCGGACGCCCAGGAGGAAGCAAAGCGTTTTTACTACAAAAGGGAGTAAATGGCCCCTGGATGAGGGTGGGACAGGCTCCCGAAGTATTTTAAGGGAAGTGTTATCTGTGATGGCTCTAGAGTTCCCTTCCCCCATCTGCTTTGGCTCTGCTCCCATCGGGTACTGCCCGACACCCCCCCGCGCGCTGGTGTCCACCCTCCTGGTCCATCAGCGAACCGAGTGGCAGACCACGGCCCGTGGATTCCGCCACTCCCGGGCCGATTGACGCAGGACGGAGGAGACAGTGGGTTTTTGCTGCAGGATCTGGGACGCACGCTGACTTGATCAGTGGAGGCCGCCGCACGCCCGCGGACCCTAGTCAGGCCGGTGTGCTGACGTGGGTGACGTGACAGCTGGGATCAAGACCGTCTCCAGGTCTAAACTCTGACAGGTATGGACGACAGCAGTGGTCTGACCCATCCACTGTCAGCTAGCAGGTGAACATGGCTTGCTCGGCGTTAGTGTTTTAGCCTCCGATCAGCTAGGCCTTCTCCCGAAGCCGGGGTCCTTGGACAGACTATGTCCTTTTTAAGTCTCAGCGGAAAGCCCCACCTGCTAATTTTCAGCCACCAAGTTGGAGACTGAAACTGCTCCTCGATAGCGACGGCTCAGTGTCTTTGATAGTGAGGTGGGACAAGAGACTCCTGTAGAACACCTGTCTGGCTCACTTCCGCTCCCCCGTGGAGGAAGGATGTAGGTGTGAACAAGGCAGTGCTGCTTTACAGCGGTTTTGGCCAATAATGTCATTTTGGGAACAGGAAAGGGGAAGACACCAAAATCCATCTACTCCTGCCCGGGCCCGTGGCCACACACGTGAAAAGATGTTTGCAAGTCGGAGAAAACATATCGAGCATGTTATTTGAAAATGTATTTAAAATATTGTTTTCAAGTAAGCCCTTCCTGGGGCGCCTGGGTGGCTTAGTCGGTTAAGCGTCCGACTTTCGCTTAGGTCATGATCTCGCGGTTCGTGGGTTCGAGCCCTGCGTCGGGCTCTGTGCTGACTGCCAGCTCAGAGCCTGAGCCTGTTTCAGTCTGTGACTCCCTCTCTCTCTGACCTCTACTCACGCTCCTCTCTCTCTCTCTCTCTCCTAGAAATAAATAAAAATTTAAAAAATAAAAAATAAAAAAAATAAAGTAAGCCCTTCCTGGGGCGCTGGGGGGCTCATTCGGTTGAGTGTCCGACCTCAGTTCAGGGCGTAATCTCCCAGTTCATGGGTTCGAGCCCCATGTCAGGCTCTCTGCTGTCAGCACAGAGCTCGCTTGGGCTCTCTGCCCCTTCCCCGCTTGCACGTGCCCTCTCTCTCTCTCTCTTTCTCAAAAATAAATAAACATTTAAAAAATGAATAAAGTAAATCCATCCTAGGTTTCCTGGTTTTTCAGATATGTGCAAAGTTCCTAGTTGCCTTTGCCCCTGGTGCGGGCATGTGGCGGAGTTCTAGCCACTGGAACTGGAGCAGAAGTGGCCTTGAATGTCACATACTCCCCCACGGCCCTCCTCACTTCCTGCTGGCGGGGACCTGCTGTGCTGTGCCAGGAAGCCCCATGCTGAAGACGGCAGACAGGCCATCAGCGAGGCTCCCTCAGTGACGGTGCAGAGCAGAGCCCCTCCCTCCCCTGTCCCCGCCAACCCCGCACGCTGCACCCCTCCCGCCCCTCCCCTCTTACCCCTCCAAAGTGTTCTGGGAATCAGAAACTTCTTTGCACGAGCCTGCGCATTACAGAGGTTCGGCCCATCACCGAGCACAGGGGCGGTTCCTATTTGAAGTCTCAATCTCAGGCACCTAAAGCCTTGTTTGGGGAAAGTGTAGGCCCCCACCCGGCAAAAGTGTACCCTGGGCTGATGAAATCACTGCCAACACAGCAGCGGAAGCCTTTGCAGTGGAAAAGCAACTGAAAATCCCACTCAGCAGCACGGAATGTGCATCCTCCGTGACCTTGAAGTTCAGCAGTGTCTGCTCTCCATGGGCTCCAGGGCTCCTGGCTTGCATCGCGGAAGCCAAAGTAGAGCGCCCCGCGCGCCCCGTCACACACCGAGTCGCATTCACGAAACCTGGCTCTAGTGACTTTTTATGACCTGCCTGCATGGAAAGCCACTTAAACACAGCGCTAGCTGGGAGGGGGGGGGAGGGGAGGGAAATAGCAGCGGTGTGGTGAAGACAGAGCTGTGGGGGGGGGCGCCCCAAGGTCCCCCGCCGTCCCTGGACCTGCGACCAGTGTCACAATACGCACCCCGGTCTCCTCCCTTGTAAAACAACGCAGTCACTGGTGATCTCTTCCAGGGCTGAGATTTTATGACTCTGCAGTGATTGGGCTTTTGCTTTTCTTTAGTTTTCAGTTTGATGAACACGGACTTTATGAATTATTTCGGTTCAATCATTGTCATGAATATTGTATTCGTTTCAGGTATAAGCAGGCTGGCGGTTTCAAACGGGGGGTTGGCAAACCTCTGGAAAGCGCCAGGGGTTAGGGGCACCTGGGTGGCTCAGTCGGTTAAGCATCTGACTTCGGCTCAGATCAGGATCTCACAGTTTGTGAGTTCGAGCCCCATGTCGGGTGCCGAGAGCTGCACCGGCCTCTCTGGATGGCGGCCACAGCGAGGAAATGGCAGTGTTTGCAGCTCCTGCCATGAGAAACGAAACCTGGTATCTCCTTCTGCTACTACTGGCTCGTGTTGGAAACGAGGCTGCTGGTATTGACCAGGCCTCACGATATTCCCTATCAGACCCATATTCTGAACACAGACACCGCATAAGGAAAAGCATATTCCTGCCTTTAGATGACAGTCCTGTGGATGATCGTCAAAAGGCTCTTCCTATGGGCCTTGCAGACCCAAGACTTAGATGATAAAGGGGGTTAAGAACGCAAGAGTTACAATTGAGCCTGGCCCCCGAGACAAAGAGCCTATTTTGGGGTCAAGGGCAGGACATAGTTACTACATGTATCTTTGCTAATTGGTGAAGCATAGCAGTCCCTTCCTCAAGGCCTACATTCCACAAACCGCCTCCCTTACACTGGCAGCTGGGACGAGGATGGATAAGAGGAGCTAAAACATAAACCCAGGTGCAAAGACTGACACATTCAGGGCCCCCATGATAGTTTCCACAAACAAACCAATTCAGAAACATTCATCCTCTTGAGAGCCAAACAGAATGACTCCTAGCTGATCTGTATACAATTTAATTTATATGTTATCCTGTTTTTCACTAAGAACATTCTGTTATTTCCTTGGTCGGAATAATTCTGCAACTGATATCACAAAAGGCCTCCCATCATAAGAAATTCCTTTCTCTGACTTCATGTTGGTGCTGAACTTTTAAATAAAGACACTAACACCGACAGGACGGAGATGCCTGCCTGGTGACCAGAAAGAATCTCGGGGCTCTCTCGCTCTCTCTCGCCGACGCCGTCCATCCTTCGGGGCCCCCTGGACCAGCCGGAGCCGGCCTCCGACGGTCGGGCTCTGTGCTGACAGCTCGGAACCTGGAGCCTGCTTCAGGTTCTGTGTCTCCCTCTCTCTCTGCCCCTCCCCTGCTTACGCTCTGCCTCTCTCTCAAGAGTACATAAACATTTTTTTTTAATTTTTTTAATGTTTTATTTATTTCTAGGAGAGAGAGAGACAGCGTGAGCAGGGGAGGGTCAGAGAGAGAGGGAGTCACAGACTGAAACAGGTTCCAAGCTCTGAGCTGGCAGTCAGCACAGAGCCCGACGCGGGGCTCGAACCCACAAACCGCGAGATCATGACCCAAGCGAAAGTCGGACGCTTAACCGACTAAGCCACCCAGGCGCCCCAACATAAACATTTTTTTTAAGAGCCAGATGGTAAATATCTTAGGCTCCGCAGGCCACAGGGACCCTCCCAATGACTGAAGTCTGCCCTCATGGTGGGAAAATGGCCAGAGACACTACGCAAACAAGTGGGTGTGACCGGGTGCCAGTAGAACTGCATGGACAACAACAGCAGCTATAGCAGTGTAGACCAACGGTTTAAAGGGCCAGACCTTCGTCTGCCAGGGCTGACTTTGGTGATTATCAGAGTCTCCGGCACCACCAGCGCCCTGCCCTACCTCCTGCAGCTCCAATGTTTCTTCCGCAGAAACAGTCACCTTCAACCTTTCCGTTCCGCCCGCAATGAACCTCCGTATCTCTCCACAATATGTACACAGAACAATTACTGCCCGGGAAGTGTGAACTGCTTCAACAGACCCTCCAGGTCAGTGCAACTATGAGCCCCCTGCGTGCAAGTATGAGCCCCGCCCCCCGAGAGGATTTTCTCTGCTATGTTATTTACAACGCATGGAAAACCTTATTTAAAACTATGTTTGCTTTTCTCTTAAGCCCAATCCTGCTGTTACTAGCCACACCTTTATCGCCAGTTCCAGAATTTTCCTGGACCCTTCTCTTTCTTTGGGACTTACCCGCTCATTTGGCGGAGGGTGGGCGCCTGCCTTCCAGTAGCTTCCTGAGAGATAACGCAGAGGAAAGAAATTTGTGCGGTTCTGCAAGTCTGAAAATGTCTTCGGCACACATCTTTCACACTTAACTCCACACTTGGCTGGCTGCGGAATTGTTCATTGGAAATGATTTCCTCCCAACATTTTAAAGGCTTCGTTCTCGAAACACTAGATCCCCCTTATCCATGGGGGATGCATTTCAAGACCGTCGGGGGATGCCTGAAACCACAGCTCGTACCAGATGCTAGACATGTTCTGTTTTGTCCTATACGTACATACCTGGATAGAGTTTACTGTCTGAGTCAGGCGCGGTAAGAGAAGAACAGCACGAATGATAAAATGGAACAATTGTAACAATAGACTGCGACGAAAGTTACGTGCATATGGTCTCTCTTTCTCTCAAAATATCATGTCATGCGGTACTTACCCTTTCCCTTGTGATGAGGTGACATAATAAAACACCTGTGTGAGGAGGTGAAGCCTGGTGAACGATACGGGCACTGCGACACAGCCTCAGACAACTGTTGACTGTCTGCCGAGAGATCAGAAGGAGGGCATCTGCTTCCTGAGCGCAGTCGACCTTGGGGAACCCCGACCGCGGAGGGCGAAAGGGGGACTGCTTAGTACTTCCAGCTGCTGTGGTTTCTGTTGAAAAGCTCCAAGCATTTCAACTTCTGACCTTCGGCGGAAGGTTGTTTCTTCCCCCACTTTTCCTCCCGAACCTTCCGTGAGCATCCCTTTGACCCTAGCGTGGGTCTTAGGCTCGTTCTATCGTCCGTCATCGTATCGGCCCCTCAGTGGACATTTTTATTCATATATGTCAATTCTGGGATAGTTTCTTGAGTTGCCTCTGTGACAATTTCCCTCCCTCCATTTTTTTCTCTTCTCTCTCTCTCTCCTTATTTGTTGGACCTCATGACGAGATACTTTTTACATCATTTCCATTTTCCATTTCTTTATCTTTCTGTTCTACTGAGAAATTTTCTCAGGGTTTTCTTCCATTGAGTTTTTGGTCTCTGTGTTCATATTAGATCAAACCATATGAAATGGCTAATATTTGATGGCTTTCGACCTCAAAAAGTGGTAATTTCATATACTTCCGATATCTTGAATTTCCGAAAGCATGCACTTGTTTTCTGGCTGTTTCCCTTCATTTTGATAGTGTCGAGGTCTCATTTCATGAATATGATTTCTTTCTTTCTTTCTTTCTTTCTTTCTTTCTTTCTTTCTTTCTTTCTTTCTTTCTTTCTTTCTTTCTCTTTTTTTGATTTTGAGAGAGGGAGAGAGTACACATGGGAGCAGGGGAGAGGGGCAGAGGGAGAGACTCTTAAGCAGACTCCACACTCAGTGAGGAGCCTGATGCGGGGCTCGATCCCACAATTCTGGGATCATGACCTGAGCTGAAATCAAGAGGTGGACGCTCCAGTGACTGAGCCACCCAGCCAGGTGCCCCAGATACAATTTCTTTTCCCTCTCTGAGGAAATATTAATGGCAGATTTTTTTTGTATGTTTTCATCTTCCTATGCAGTCTCCCCCCCCAGTTGTTTCCCTCTGCCTAATTGCTTTGTTCTTTAATTTTCACATTAGAAGGTCTCCTTTGATGATAATAATATCAAATCATAAAAGCTAACGTTTTTATAGCACTTACTTCTGGCAGAAACTCTTTCAAGTACTTTACACATATTAACTTACTTAATCTTAATAATCCTAAGTGGAAGGGGCTATTAGAAAGGAGGGCACCGAGGCTCAGATGTCTAAACCGTCTGCTAATATTTAAGATGTGGCGCCAAAGAGAGGAGCAGAAGCCATGTGCAGTGAGTGGGGCTTGTCAACCAAGGGTTTCATCGAGAGTGACGGAGACATCGGTGGGTAGCAGGATAACGGCCCCCAAAGGTGTCCTAGCTCTAGGCTCTGAAGCCTGAGAATACGTTACACGAGGGGACTTCGTACATGTGGTTAAGGACCTTGAGATGGAGAGATGACCGTGGACACTCCAGGTGGGCCCAGTGTATTCCCAAGGGTCCTTACGGATGAAAAGAGGAAGGCAGGAGAGAGAGAGAGTCAGAGAAGGAGATGTGAGGAAGGAGGCAGAGGTTGGGTAAGCCAGGGCCATGAGCCAAGGAATGCAGGTGACATAAATCATTATGTTGCACACCTTAACCCCACACAATGTTATGTCAATTATATCTCAACACAACCAGAAAAAAAAAAAAAATCCCTATTCTTAGCCTAGGGGGCTTTGGAATGGAACAGAGAAAAGTGCTGAATTTTAATGCACCATCTTTAGCTGGAAACCTTGGTCCTTAAATTGATATTTGTGTGTTTCAGCAGAGATCAAAAGACAGTGACAATCTGAAAATGTGGTTTTTCTCAAAACTTACCCAGGGTCCTTAGAAAATGAGTCACATTCGCTGTAGCGAATTCGTTTCAAGCATTTTCATAAATATACTTGCAGATTTTTGAGTTAGCACCACATCTCCGGATTTCAATGAACTGCTCTGAGGTGTGCAGAGCAAATGATGGATTCGTGAAAATAACCTGGCGAATGTGTGCTAAGAAAGCATTCGAATGGTTTACCCTCCCATTAAATGGCCGCGGAAGTGCATTTTGCACTTAATTCATCCCCACGAGTCCATCAAGGTGACATTGTTCCTAAAGCTAGAATATTCTTAGAGTCGGCAGTGAGGTTCTCGTGCGGAACTAAGCCACGAGGAGGAAACAGATGTTTCGAACGGTTTTCAGCCTAAATACTTCTCTTCCATGCTGCTCGGCAGCAACTTTAGGGCCTTATGCATTTTTCAGAGAGATCCCAAGTTCTCGGCTGAGAAAAATTACTGCTCCTCCTATAATGGGCCCCCCGATTTCCCACACTGTTCATGAAGTGAATTGATTTTCCATAGCTGGAAATCAAGCCCGCCTTTTAATTTTCCTCAGATGCACGTGCATTCTCCCACTCCTCCTCTCTCAGGTCTCACATCCAAAGTGCTGAACAAACTTCAAGCCACGTTTTAGAATATGTACCTTTACAGGTGACTCTTAAGAGTGGCGGTTCTCGGGGCGCCTGGCTGCCTCAGTCGGTGGAGCGTAGGACTCTTGACCTTGGGGTTGTGAGTTCGAGCTGTGTGTTCAGTGTAGAGATGACTTAAAAATAAAATCTTGAGGGGCGCTTGGGTGGCACAGTCGATTAAACGGCCGACTTCAGCTCAGGTCATGATCTCACGGTTTGTGGGTTCGAGCCCCGCGTTCGGCTCTGTGCTGACAGCCAGCTCAGAGCCTGGAGCCTTTTCAGATTCTGTGTCTCCCTCTCTCTCTGACCCTCCCCTGCTCATGCTGTCTCTCTCTCTCTCAGAAATACATAGAACATTAAAATTTTTTTAAAAATATTTTTTTATTTATTTCTAGGAGAGAGAGAGAAACAGTGAGCAGGAGGGTCAGAGAGAGAGGGAGTCACAGACTGAAACAGGCTCCAGGCTCTGAGCTGGCAGTCAGCACAGAGCCCGACGCGGGCTCGAACCCACGAACCGCGAGATCATGACCTAAGCGAAAGTCGGACGCTTAACCGACTAAGCCACCCAGGCGCCCCTAAAATTTTTTTTTTAATAAAATAAAATCTTAAAAAAAGAAAAAACGAGGAATGGTTCTCAGAGCGTGGGCCCTGGACCTCGCATTAGTATCACCTGGGAACACGTAGGACATGCGAATTCTTGGGCCCGATCTAGACCTAGTGAACCGGAAACCCAAGAAGTGGGCCCAGAGTTTTAGCAAGCATCCCAGAGGATGAGAGGTACTGCCTTAGAGGGCTCTAGGATGAATGGCCTGCTATTTGAGCAGCCGGCACCATGTGTCACATACTGGAGATACTCAATAATTATTATTTTTCAGAGAAGGAACCCAAGAAAGACTCACTTAAGACACATAATGTTGGCAGAGACAGCCTAATGGGCACAGTATATCTTTAATCTTCATCAAGGATCAATAGAAGCATCCGTCATGCGGGGCGCCTGGGTGGCTTAGTCGGTTAAGCGTCTGACTTCCGCTTGGGTCATGATCTCGCGGTTCGTGGGTTCGAGCCCCGCATCGGGCTCTGTGCTGACTGCCAGCTCAGAGCCTGGAGCCTGTTTCAGAGTCTGTGATTCCCTCTCTCTCTGACCCTCCCCTGCTCATGCTGTCTCTATCTCTCTCCTAGAAATAAATAAAACATTAAAAAAATTTTTTTAAAAAAAGAAGCATCCGTCATGCAGACAGTCAATGACTCTTACATAACCGTAGTTAAAGGTGTGTCGACTTTGTGACCAAGTGCCCTTTGCTCAGTGCCCTGTTGTGATAAATGAGCTTACTTTCTCTGCTCCCTTTGTCACGGAGTCTATGTTCTAGTTACCCCAAACGAGTAGCCTTTGGAAATAGGCAGTGGTATAGATTTGAGAAAAGAAGGTTCCTGAAGGGCCGGCGGCAGCCCTGAGGCCAGGGCCGGGGAGTAGAAACCGGTCTGCAGAGGTGACCTCCATCGCTGGTGTTGCAGTAAGCACCGAGCAGAATACAGTAGCTTGCAGCTGCTTGGGTAGGGCTCCAGAACATTTGATAGCATAGGGACACACGCTAGAGAATGTGAAAACCCCTGAGGGAATGGTAAACACGAATTTCTGGAAAAACAGGACAAACTCCTCCTCTCTTTGATCAGCTGGGCCACTTGGCAGGGAGGTCAAGTTTGAGCCTTACTGACAGGCACTTCCAGCTGGGGGCGCTCCTGGACTCCTTCGGTGGGTCGATTATTCGCGGATCCTTTCTACCCTGTAACTGCACCGTACGAACTTGTAACCCTGGCCTCAGAGCTTTCCAGCAACTGTATCCATGTCCTTTGTGACAACCAAGCAGTAGCTGAAAACAGAAACGACGGAGGGGAGCCTGGCTGGCTCAGTCAGAAGAGCGTGCGACTCTTGATCGCGGGGTCGCGGGCTGGAGCCCCATATTGGGCGTAGAGATTACTTAAGAAAACAAAAAAGAAATAAAAGAAACATGACTAGGATGTGGTAGCTTTCACACACCCCCAGAAATCCTTGGCCTCGGCTCCCGTTGGGAGCTACTGAATACAGTTGGGGGGTGGGGAGGGGCTCCGGCGCTCATTGTGAACAAAAACCAGCAGAGCTGAGGCTTTATGACTCCTGAGACTAGTGCATAAAATTGAATCGGCTCCGACCCGATCGCGTCACCCCATTCCTCCCCTCATCTCAATTAGGGGACGGGCTAGCGGTGGGTGCTGCGGACAGCCAACCCACCAGCGACAGCACTGCGGATAGAGCAGATACAACGGGGACGTGTTCAGGTCTCTGGGGGCGACCCCTCATCTCAGCCCCGGCACCAGGGGCTGAATCGTGATTAGTCCAAATCGGCATGGCGGATCTCCTTCCCTCTGGCCATTGAGTGGCTTGGGGGTGAGCGTTTCTTCCAGTTCTGGCTAATGAGCTGAAAGGGGAAGTTTGCTTGGGAGTTTCCCTTCCCGCATAAAGAACTTACAAAAATCTAAAAGCTGGCAGGGGACACCTTTGGGCCGTCATCCTTCCCCACTTCTTCCCCCTTGAGACGTGCATGTTCTGTCTGGAGACTGAGCAGCATCTCGACCTCTAAAGCAAAAAGCCAATACCCTAGAGATGGAGAAGCCATAGGACAGAAAGCATTTGGTCTCTTGGTAGCATCACCGTCCCCGGATCTCACTCTTCTGTGCTTTTGGTGAAGGGAGAGAAAGAACATGCGGCTGCCTCCGGGTTCTGCCCAGATTTCCTCGGATACACTCTCCCGGTTCTAAGGGCTACTTCCCCAGTTCCCGCGAGAGTTGCGGCTAACTCACCAGTTACACCAGTGACTTTGTTTGAGCTCTCCTGGCAGGCTGCTGGAGCCACAGCAGTCTGACATCAGGAGATGTCACAGTAGTCGTCCCTCTGGGGTGGCCGCAGCTAAAGAGTGATGGGGGCAGAGGTTGGAGACATCCACCGCTTTCCTTCAAAGGGAAACACCCCAGAGCCCCCCTCCCCCCAAAATCACAGTGACTAACTAGAATGAGAATCAGAGCCCAGTCTTGTCCCCCAAGTCAGAACTCCTGTCCTCTGTGAACTCGCGATTACGGACCCTCTATTGAAATAACAGAAACCCAAGGGTTAAGTGACTCACAGACTGTTCAGGACCGAATTTGCATTCTCACGTGGCCTATCACTTTCTACTTCTTCTCATATATGTACCTTCAATTGTTATCTCTTTGCAACGAAATGTGTTATAGCATTTTGTGTCTGATGTGCCCCACGTGTATCACAATACGCATGCTTGTCCCCCGGCCGCTCTTCTGGCCCCAGGCCCCTGCTTGGCACACTTTTCTCCCCCTGCCCTTTCTCGACCTGTCGTGAAGACAACTAATCTTAGAAATGGTAGAATGATGGACATGTGTGAACACCGGGATTTGAACTTTGGCTTTGCTGCTTCGGGGTTGTGTGATCGCAGGTATCTGTCATCATTTCTTTGTGCATGTCCTCATCTGTGATATCGGGATCATACTACAAGGATTTACCTCCTAGGGTCATTAGGAGGCTTAAAGGAATAGTGTGCATCCTGCCGACAGAGTATCTGGAGCATAGTAAGTGCTTGATGCGTTTGCTGTTTACATACCGCATACTTATTGCTATGTGTATTTCAGCCTAGCAGGTCAGTGCCATTTTGGTGGGCTATTGGCTTCTTCAACTATAGTTCTTTCTTTCGTCCATCATTTATGGATGTTATTTAACATCCTTCTGATTTTAAATGTTTATGAGAAATCTGATGGCGGTCTGATTCTTCTTCCTTTGTAAGTGACATAACAAGTTTAGCCTGCACGACACTCAGAAGATTGTCTCTGTGTCTGTAGAACTCAGGAATATTATCAAGACATTGCTGAGAAAGGGCCTTTGATTTTCGTCAATTCTATCTGGACCTCAGTGGGCCCTTTCAGTCAGCAGAACAGGAAAATCATTCTTTTATTCCCTCTTCAATTATTCACTTCCCTTTTGTTCTTTTTCGGCTCCTAGAACTGTTACTTACATCCTAGAGTCCCCTGCCTCTTGTCTTCGTGTATCCTGTCTTCTTCCTCCTAAATTCTGCTTTGGTATTTTTTTTTTCCTCCAGAACTTTTCCATCTTCCCACCCTGAAACTTTATGCCCATTAAACAATTCGCCTTCCCGGCCCCCACCACCATTCTACTTTCTGTCTCTATGAATTTGACCACTTTGGATACCTCACAAAAAAATATATTAAAAAAAAGGGGGGGGGGCCTTGCTGGCTTGGCCTATAGAGCATGTGACTCTCCATCTCGGGGTCGTGATTTTAAGCCCCACGTCGAGTGCAGATGTTTACCGAAAAACATTTTAGACACTTCACATCGAGTGGAATCATATAGTATTTGCCCCTTTGTGTCTGGCTTCTTCCAATGAGCACAGCGCCCTCCAGGCCCATCTGTGTTGTAGGGTGTATGCTGTATCAGGATTTCGTTTCTTTTTCAGGCTAAATAATATTCCACTGTATGGATAGACCACATTCGCCTGCTGATGGACATTTGGGCCACTTGCACCTTTGAACTATCGTGAATACTGCTGTTCTGCACCCTGGTGTACACACGTCTGCTCCGGTCCTTGCCTTCATTTATTTGGGGTGTAGACCCAGAAGTGGAGTCCTGGGTCTCAAAACTCTATGTTTAATTTTTGAGGAACCATCAACCCGCTTTCCATAGTGGCGGCACCATTTCACATTCCCTCCAGCAATGCGGAAGGATTCCATTTTCTCCACGTCTTTGCCAACACTTGTTATTTTCTGTTTTGCTTTGTTTGTGTTTTTGGTTTTTTCATAATAGCCATCAGACTACTGGGTGTGAAGCGGTATCTCCTTGCAATTTTGGTTCTCATTTCCATAACTGTTTTAGCGTTAGTCTCCTCGGAGGCCCCCAATTCTCTTCTCGTTTGTTCCCACTGCCTCTTCTATTTCATCTGTTGAACTTTATTCATTTGGTCATTGAATATTTGTGTAAATGCGTAATGAACAGGAACATAGGTCAGTGAACAAAACCCACACGGTCGATGTTTAAAACTTAGAAATCATTTGCTTGGTTTGATTTTAGCTCCTGAAAATCTTTTTCTAATGCTGAAATTGAATTTCCCTAAGTCTTCTCTTTCGTTTTCTTTTTCGGTTAGAGGCCAGACGTCTCTTCCATCTAGCCTTGTTTACTAGAGTCTACCTGTCTAGGACTTCTATTTGCTCTCCCTCTCTGGGGTTACTGGGCTCTATTTGCTGAGAGGTCAGATGATGCTGTTGGCATCCCTGGGGACGGCAAAACTCAAGTCTCCCTTCTGATGGGGTAAGGTGGACCGCCAGGTAAGCTGCTGGGAGAGAAAGCCTTTGGCAGAAGAAAGAGCCAGTGGGCTCTCCTAGGTTAATACTCCCAGAGGCCGATAACACACGTCCTGGCAAGGATTCATGCATCAGCAACTTCAGATGATTTAGTTCCTCTGGCCACTTCTACATTTTTCATTAGAACGTATTTTGCACGTTCTGTTCCTGAGAAAGGGAAGCCATGTGAAATGTCCGCAAAGCTTGCTCTGAGATAAACCAAAGCTTTGGGTGACTTGAAAACTTAACCCAGTGTTTATGGAGAAGATCTCTCCGGTCTCCCTCTTCAGTGAGAGAGGGCAGGACTTGAAGTGAGGCCTCTTTGGGGTGGGGGGCTGGGCAGAGCAATGAGAAGCAGCTAAAAATGGCTCCTGCGGAAGTTTGAATTTGGCGCCCGGGGAACAGGAGTGGTGACCGGAAGTGACTCCACGGGAAGGGTTCATGACACGCCTGCAGCACCCTCGGATCGCTAGCTTCATGTGCCCATTTGCCTGCATCATGGCTGCCTGCACATTCGATCGGACGTGACTTGAGGTGTTTCTGTGAGGGTGAACATTTAAGTGGGTAGACTGAGGAAAGCAGATTGCCCTCCCTAATGTGGGAGGGCCTCATCCAAATCAGGCGAAGGACTGAACAGGACAAAAGGCTGAAGCCGCTCCTGATGAGGAGAATGCTCCTGCCTGCAGGCCAGACTGGGATGTTGGATCTTCCTGGTTCTATAGCAGCTTCCTGGTGCTTGGGCTCCAGCTGGGACATCGGCTCTGCGGATTTTGGATTTGCCAGCTTCCATAATCTCATGAGCCAACTCCTTACCATAATGCGTGTATATGTACGCATTCTATTGGTTCTCTTTCTCTGAAAACCTTAAAACACTTCCTCCCCAGGGATACGTGGAGTTTAAGTTTTGGCTACGGAGGTCTCTCTTTTGTCTCTTGGTTCACTGGAAAACAAAGTCCTGTGATCATTGTTTCCCCTGGGATGGTAGCTACTACCTCCCTTTGTAAAAAACGGTTTCAGCATTCATCGGAAACACACACATACTCACGTACATAAGTGCACTTACTTACAGATGATATACATGTGCCATTCTACTAATAAGTCAAAAATATTACATACATTTGCTTCTACGTTAAATAAATGGATCACATGGGGCACCTGGGTGGCTCAGTTGGTTGAGGGTCTGGCTCTTGATTTCAGCTCAGGTCATGATCTCAAGGTTGTGGGATCAAGCCCGGTGTGGGGCTCCATGCTGGGCACAGAGCCTGCTCAGGATTCTCTCTCCCTCTGCCCCTCTTCCCTGCTCATGCATGCTCTCTCTGTCTTCCTCCTCTCTCTCTCTCTCTCTCTCTCAAACAAAAACTAAAAATAAACAAATAAATCACTTAATATGGCAAGTGCACAATACGCCAGAAAACGATGAAAAAATATAAATACGGTTTTCTTGTTTCACCCCAGGGAACACTCTTGCATGACTCCTGGGGTGTTTGCATCACAGTTTGCAGACCACTAGCCGAGCGGGCTCTGTCCCAGCTGAGGCTCTGTCGGCACCCCCGCTGGTTCTGGAGAGGAAGTGGAATGGGGGCCGTGAGAGGAAGGTGCTCAGGGTCTCCAGGTGGCATCATCATCTTATGTTTTCCTGCTTGACTGTTTGCTTAGGCCAATGCATCCCAAAGCTAGTGAGGCGCTTGGGTCTGTGCATTTCTTTCTCTGTTATACCCCTTCTCCCCTCATGGCTTCCCAAGTGATTGTGACGTTTGGTCGCTTTGGAAAACTGCTGAATTCAACTAGGCTTCCTACTGTTGTCTTTTATGAATGGTCACAGCTACATAGGAATGAAAATGAATAGGGCGCCTGGGTGGCTCAGTCGGTTAAGCATCTGACGTCAGCTCAGGTCATGATCTCACGGCTCGTGGGTTCAAGCCCTGCGTCGGGCTCTGTGCTGACAGCTCGGAGCCTGGAGCTGCTTCAGTTCTGTGTCTCCCTCTTCTCTCTGCCCCTTCCCTGCTCACTCTCTGTTTCTGTCTCTCTCTCTCTTTCGAAAATAAATAAACATTAAAAAAAAAATAAAGGAATGAAAACCAAAAAATTTTTTTTCAGGAAGGTCAAAAATAAAACCAGGAACAAATGCCGGTCTGTGCCCAAAAAGGTCTGAGAAGGAATAGTTTGCTGAAGGACAGAGGGTATGTATATTTTTATCAATTCTGCTTTTCCTTTCGTCTGAGTTTAGTACCATCCATCTCTTAAGTTTTACTGAGATGGGGCTCTCTTTATACTTTCCCAGCTGCTCAGGGAAGAGATGACGTGAATTCCATTCCGCATTCACTCTTGAGCGTGGGGTGTGTGTGTATTCCGATTTTGAATTCAGCATCTGACTCTTGATTTCAGCCCAGGTCATGACCTCACGGTTGTGGGATCAAGCCCTGTGTTGGGCTCTGCGCTGAGTGGGGAGCCTGCTTAAGATTCTCTCTCTCTGTCTCTCTCTCTCTCTCTCTCTCTTTCCCTCTCCCTCCTTCTGCACCTCCGCCACTCACTCTCCCCTGCTCTCTCTTCCTTGCTTGCTCTTTCTCAAGTTAAAATTCAACTGGTATTGCCATAGACAAGTAAATAACATTTCTATCCATAGTTCACAACATAGGTATAATTAATTTGCATATTTATTAAGACAATTTCCTAGCGGACAATAAGAAATTGTGTTGGCCTAAAAAAGATTCATCGTATTTCAGCAATTTTCCACCATGTGAGGTAAAGCATCTCCGGGAAGGTGTTCCTTTTTCTAATTTGCACAAAGATACCATATGGGCTAATGGCAACCTTAGCGGTGACGGGGTTAATTAAGTGATTGTGTTCTAGCTACTTCTGCTATCAATATCCCAGCTCTCTCCTGTAGACCATCCCCCAAATACAATACTCCTCTAAGGAGTGCAGAGTGGGGGCGCCTGGGTGGCTCAGTCGGGTAAGCGTCTGGCTTCGGCTCAGGTCATGATCTCACAGTTTGTGGGCTTGAGCCCCACATCGGGCTCTGTGCTGACAACTCAGAGCCTGGAGCCTATTTCAGATCCTGTGTCTCCCTCTCTCTCTGACCCTCCCCTGCTCGTGCTGTCTCTCTCTCTCTCTCAGAAATAAATAAAACATTAAAAAAAATTTTTTTTAAAAGGAGCGTAGAGTAT
Organism: Proteles cristata cristata; assembly: GCA_017311185.1. Classification (NCBI taxonomy): domain Eukaryota; kingdom Metazoa; phylum Chordata; class Mammalia; order Carnivora; family Hyaenidae; genus Proteles; species Proteles cristata. The sequence goes on from JAESUZ010001587.1 coordinate 28,552, forward strand.
AGGGCCAAGTCCCATTAACTTATTTGACAGCCATTTATTGAGGCTTTCCTGTGGGGTCGGCCCATTCTCCTGCTGGGTTGGACTGTGCTGATCTGGAAGGCACCACCGTGCACTCTGCCCAAGGGCTCTGTCGCAAGCCCACAGAGACCCGGGTGGGCTGAGCGGAAAACCCCAACAGATGTCTTCCTTCTCTGAACTCATTTGATTTCAAGGAAATAAAACCACGGGGCTCAAGAACAGACGCACAAGAGCCTTACAGACAACTGTTTCATTTTGTCACCTTGACAATCTAGTCACAGAGTCATTATTAAATTCATTTTATTTTATTTTTCTTTAAAATTTTTTAAGTGTTTTATTTCTGAGAGAGAGAGAGAGAGAGAGAGAGAGAGACAGCGTGAGCAGGGGAGGGTCAGAGAGAGAGGGAGACACAGAATCTGAAACAGGCTCCAGGCTCTGAGCTGGCTGTCAGCACAGAGCCCGACGCGGGGCTCGAACCCATGAACTGTGAGATCATGACCTGAGCTGAAGTCAGACGCTTAACTGACTGAGCCCCCCAGGCGCCCCTATTAAGTTCATTTTAAACCTCGGAGTGGGTGGGACTCAGAGTGGTTAAGTGGCTTCCGGGGAAAATAGCCTACCTAGGATTTGAACTCAGGTCTGTCTGGCTCCCATGACCACAGTTCCAGGGTTCACTGGTCCCTGACAAGAAATGACTCTGCTGCCTCTGTCAACGGAAGTAGTGGGCTTCTTCTCACAGGTGATTAAGGAACAGACCCGGTTGTTTTGTTCTTTAACAGCTATTCATAGAAGGAAAATGGCTCCCAAATGGACAAATAAAACTGCCGAGTCAAATCAATTAATAGGAGCACCTGGGAGCCTCCGTCAGTTGAGCGTCTGACTCTTGATTTCAGCCCAGGTCATGACCTCACGGTTGTGAGATCGAGCTCTGCGTTGGGCTCTGCGCTGAGTGGGGAGCCTGCTTGAGAGTCTCTGCCTCTCTCTTCCTCTCCCTCCCTCTCCTCCCTCTCCCTCCCTCCTTCTGCCCCCCCCCAACTCTTCCCCGTTCTCTCTTCCTTGCTTGCTCTCTCCCAAATTAAAAAAAACCAATTAATAAGCATTCTATTAAATGGCTGCAAGGTTTAATATGCCACCTTGCTAAATTTGGTCAACACAAATTTGGTGCTCAAAAATTTGTAAATTTGGTAGACATTTCCATGCATTTGAAACCAATTTATAAATTAGATTTTCTTCCCCATGACATTCCCGAGTGCTTATGAAAAGAGGCAAGAAATTATAAGCAAAGGTTAACTGAATGATTACTCATCACCAACTTCAAAAGCCCATTGTAAAAACGATTTCATTCTAAATATATGTTTAGTGTGGGATATGGGTGATTTTTTAAACATTTTAGTTTCTAGCTTCCCGCTATGAACATTTTCAAATACATAGGAAAGCTGAAAAAGAAGACCGCAGCAGTCACCCATCACCTGGATTCAACAGTTGACAACATTTTGTCATGTGGGCTTCACTCATCAAGCGACCTATCTTTATTTTTTGCTGAATCTCTTAAACGCTGCAGGCGTAACAACCAATCACTCCTATAGCTCCTCAAAATAAGGATATGTTTGTATATAATCACAATAACTTATCACACTCAGGGAAGTTAATAGGATCCTGACATCATATAATAATATCTAGTCCATATTTGAATTGCCGTAATTGTTCCCTGATCAGTTATCAGTGACCATGTAAGAAACACCTAAAGGCACTCGGTGCCTTCCTGCAACAGCCATTTACTTAGCTCACCAGTCTTCAGGTCGGCCCTGTAGGGTGGGCACTGCTGCCGGTGGGCTCTCTCGTGCGGCTGTGGTCAGCGACAGGTCGGCCGGGCCCTCCTGTTCCCGGAGGTCGCCCGTTGGGGACAACCGGGCGAAGCGTCTCTCCTTGCCTAGCCGGCTCGTCTGACATTTCCCACGTGCTAACTGTTTAGCCTCTGGGCCAGCCTCCTCCATTAGCACGACGCTGTCACGGCCGCCCCCCCCGTTTTTCCATTAGCTTCATCTTTTCTTCATTACCTCAATCATCCTCCGTGGCAACACCTTGACTCTGGAAAACAGTTCTGGCTTGCTGGGCAGGGCGTGTTCGGGCAATCGGTGCTTCTGGCTGGTTTTCCTGCCTTTGTCTGCCTGTGCGCTTCTGGGCAACTGCTCCTGGCGTCCGGCCACGCAGCCACAGGAGGCAGAGTTCCTAACGACAGAAGCCAACCCCGCCTGAGCATAGGAGTGTGGCCGAAGCCCCAGCCTGTGGGCGCTCAAGACCACCTCCTTGCCCTTAATTCGTGGGGCTCAGACTGACTCTTAGGGTAACTGAAATGACCCCCTTGAACCCTTCATTCTGTTCTGCCCGGTCTGGCTTCCTGATTTTTCTCTCTTCTCTCCCCACCTGCCCCCGCCCCATTCGGGAGACACTTCCGGTGGGTAGCAAGCAACCTCTACACAGTGAGCAGAGACAATAGCAGAGGGATATTTGGCGGATTCAAGTGAGGGCTATTAATCCATATCTGAATTTTTATTTTTTTTTTATTTTTATTTTTTTTTAATATATTTTTTTAAAATTTATTTCTAGGAGAGAGAGAGAGAGAGAGAGACAGTGTGAGCAGGGGAGGGTCAGAGAGAGAGAGGGAGTCACAGACTGAAACAGGCTCCAGGCTCTGAGCTGGCAGTCAGCACAGAGCCCGACGCGGGGCTCGAACCCACGAACCGCGAGATCATGACCCAAGCGAAAGTCGGACGCTTAACCGACTAAGCCACCCAGGCGCCCCCATATCTGAATTTTTATATTGGAAGACAGATGAGTTTACAGCCTCGAGTCATGACTTGCACTGTAACACGGGGTGGTTTGGGGATGTGAGCTTGGGACTCCGAGTCAAAGACCGGAGCCCCATTTGTGTCTCGCCTCCTTCCCTCTTCATAGGCCCCTGAGCACATCCTTCAACCTCTCTGCCTCTTTATAGATCATCTCCTCGGTGTGAAGGGAGGGATGATAACAGAATTGTTGGGGAGATTGAAAGAGACAGCCGAGAACACCCCCTTGTAAATCACAACACTGTGGAAGCCGAATGGATGTTTTCAACATTGTGGTGAGGGCACCGCGTGGGAACTACCTTCTTACATTTTCACGCATCCAGTACCGTCGTGCTGACTACGGGCATAGTACGCCACAAACCGCTCTCTAGGCCTTACTCATCTTGTGTAACTGAAACTTTTTACTTCTTGCAGAACTGCCCATTTGCCCTTCTGCCAGCTCGTGGCAGTCACCGTTCTGCTCTGTGCCTCTACGAGTTTGACTCTTTTAGATTCCTCACATAAGCGGAATCAGGCCGTATTTGTCCTGTGGCTTATTTCACTTACCAAGTGTCCTCCAGATTTCTCCATGTTGTTGAATGTGGCAGGACTTCCTTCTTTTTTTATGGCTGGGCAATATTCCAATGTGTGTGTGGGCATCATATGTAGATAGATACAGACAGAAAGACATATACTGCATTTTCTTGATCCAGTCCCCTGTCGATGGACACGGGTCGTTTCCCCATCTTGGCTCTTGTGAACAGGGCTGCCATGAACATGAGGGTGCAGATCTTGTGAACCAGTAAGGCAGAGAGAGTTAGGAAGACCCAGACTTGGAGAAGCAAAGCCATGAACAAAAGGAGAGGCTCCACCAGCTGAATGATGGACGGGAGGCTCAACTTTGTAAGCACTCAGGGGAACTACCCAAATGAGACCCTTTCCGGGCTCGTGATCTGGGTGGGGGATCTGGGTGGGAGCAAATATCGCCTGTGACTATGGTTAGAAAGCACACACCTTCCTTCAAATGCGTTTGTTTTGCTCAATCTTAAAATAACAATAGTGAACATGTATTAGGACTTATTATAAGTCAGACGCTCTTTGAACTCATGTATTTCTTATGAAAGCCATATGGCAGAAGCTGTTGTTTTGTTTCAGGAAGCAAATTCATGCTCAGAGACCGAGTTTGTCTTTGCCATTAATTTATTTCACACAGGTTTTCTGCGGGAATTTCAGAAGCCAATAGCTTACGGCGTAATGTCTCTTAATAAGCCAATAAAGAAATAACATACTCCGAACCAACAACAGATTAATCACACCATTGTTCCAGGCAAGAGGAGATGAAAGGAATAAAGTCCAAATTCCAGTTAAGCTGTTCCCTTATCCGACTTGGTGGGGCGGGGGTGCGGGGGGAACAGAACTGGCGTCCAGCCCCTGTTGCTAGAGTGCGTTGCTAGGACCCCTGGTGGTGACAGGAAAGGGAGGGGATCACTTTTGTCGCCTTTAGGGCAGCAGGAGCTAATGCCCCAAGGTCTTTGGAGAACTCTCTAGATCCACACAGTGCGGTCTGGCCGCTAAGGAGTCCCCAGCGGGGCCCCTCGGGGGCTGAGCTCTTGAGCACTTTCCAGCTTTCCAATCGGACCAGGGGACAAGGTGGGTGACAAGGTGATGCCCGCCCTGTCGCCACCGACTTCCCTCTTCTAGCAAAACTACGGCACTCAGAAAAACAACTCCATTTTCATCACAAACAAGGAGCTTCGCAATCATAGCAAACCCATATACACCAGCTGTTCCATCTCTATCTTACAAACAAGAAAACAGAGGCGTGCGAACGCCAGGTGCCTCCCCCAAAGTCACAGCAGGGACGTATGGGTTTATCACTCTATTAACCGGGAAAAGTGGTACTAACTAAAAAATAACTTCTAACCCCTAACCAACAAACACCTAAGTGCAAAACGATTTCTTTTATCAGTGCAAACTTTTATGGTAATACTAGCGCCAGTTTATTTATAAAAGCAAAGCCCTATAGGAAAACGTTCCTTAATAAAGCTTGTGATACAGAGCAGCAGTGAAAATACTTGCCTGCGAAAATAATTCTATGTATCATTAAACCTGAAAATTAAAAAAAAATCATTTATGGCTCAGCGACCGTGGGTCTGTCCCAGGAGAGTCGTACTCGGTATTGAATTATGAGTCTCTCATTCCCAGGGCTACTTGGTGGGGCATTCCATGCTGGCTGTGCTTCAGAGCAGCTACAATTAGAAAATTAGCATAAAGCCAGGACCGAAAGGGCTATTTGGAGCCCAGGGTTTATTACTTTTATTCATTCAATAGCAAACATTTAACGAGTACCTGCTCTTTGCCAGAGCTATCTCTAGATGCTTGAGAATAAATAGAAATAAAATTCATCTCTGCCCTCAAGGAATTCAGAATCTTTTTGTTGAGCTGGAGAATAAAGACCCTCCATGGTACTACTGGAGATTGAAGGCCAAAGGGCCAGGAGCGGGAAGGTCGGAATTGCCTAGAGAGTTCTGGTCGGTGGGCAGAGCAGGGCTTAGCAGCTCAGTGTTGACGTACACGGAGAGATGGGGACTTGGTGAGGTTCAGCATCTCCCAAGGGGATGCAACTCACAGGTTCAAGACTCAGACCCGGAAGCCAGCACTGGAAGCAACATGGGGATGGATCTCTAATATCATGGGCCGCCAACTCATTGTCACGTGACAGGTGGTTCTGAGGTCCTCCAATCTGTTCCTCTAATACTGTCTGTGCGAATGACTGGATCCTGACAATTATGGATGACTTGGCCATTGATTACAATGGCTTCAAAGTGCCTTTGAGAGAAATGGTTCTCAAAGTGTGGTCCCTGGACGGCGTATCAGTCTCACCTGAGAAGCTGTCAGGAATGCAAATTCCCTAGCCCCACCCAGACTTACTGCATCAGGAGCACGGGGTACTGGGTACTGGCCAGGCCACCTGTGCTCTACAAGCTCTCCAGGTGATGCTGATGGAGCTAGTTTGTGAACCACCGTCTTAGATGTTTAGAAACGCTGATTTTCGGAGCGCTCAGGTGTCTCAGTCGGTTGAATGGCCTACTTTGGCACAGGTCATGGTCTCACGGAGAGTGGGTTCGAGCCCCTCATCAGGCTCTGTGCTGACAGCTCAGAGCCTGGAGCCTGCTTCGGATTCTGTGTCTCCCTCTCTCTCTCTGCCCCTCCCCTATTCATGCTCTGTCTCTCTCTCTCAAAAATAAATAAATATTTTAAAAAAGAAAAGCTTATTTTCACAGTTGTTTGCCTGTCGATCAGTCATCCAAATGTCGTAAACATATTTCATGCATTTGATTGGCAGTGGGGACTAGATTCCTGCAACTTCACGTATGGGCCGGTGGCTCAAAAACATCGCATCATATGGGAACTTCTTAAAAATGAAGAGTTGTGGGGTGGCCTGACCCTCGGAATCATTCTCTGTATTTCAGCGAATACCCAGGCAATTCATATGCACATTAAAGTTTATGTCAGTACGTAAAAAAAGTCCTTGGCATTTCAGTTCAACTTTTTTTAAAGACATTTACTTTTTCTTTCCAGTCATCTCCACACCCAGCATGGGGCTCAAACTCACAATGCCAAAATCAAGAGTCACATGCTCTGCCGACTGAGGCAGCCAGGCGCCCCGAGAAGACACATTTATATGGTGCCTGCTGCACGCTTGGTATTGTTCTACGCACCAGGAATAAAATATGAATAAGACGCGGTACTTCCCTAAGATTAAACAGATTAAAAAACGAAACCAAAACAAATCGTACTGTGTGAGGATTGCAGTGACAGAAGCATTAACAGGACACCCAGAGCTCAGAAGAGGCAGAGTTCGCTCTCCGGTAGGGTTGGCGGGCCAATCACAGAGGGCTGTCTGGGGAGGTGACCTCTGCGGTGTGATTTGAAAAACAAATAGGACTTCATTAGTCAGACAAAGCAGAGAAAGCACTTCAAGATGGGGAGTTATTTTCCTTGCAAAAAGGCCACTTAAAATTATAATGACAAATTCAAGAAGTATTTCTCCTGAAAATCAACCATTATTATACTTCTAAGCTGTACTTATTCCTGTGTTTCCCCAGGCACCTGTGACCTCCGCTCTGTCTTCCCGAATTTAGTTACTTTTTCCATTATGCTATTTTATTTAAGACCCATTCGCGTGTGATTTAGTGGTATTTTTTACATGATTCAATGTTATAATTATCATGTCTTATTTCATATCCATTTGCCTTTAACAGTATAAATATTGTGTAACAGAAAAATAATTCTAAAATATAGAGTCATCTTTCACTCACAACAACGTGAACGGGAGACATAATACAGCTTTGGTTTCAAGAATATTTTTTTTCTTTTCAAACTGCAATTTACTCCCAGGAATGTAATTCTTATTTAACGAACCTAAAAATAAATGGGAGTTTCTCCCCACCACACAGTAGGGAATGCAATTTACATATATTGTTCTATTTCCCGGACCCCATCAACTGTGTGGTTATGGAAGGGATCGACTTACTAGCAATAAGCCATGGCTTGGTGGGTCCCGTGCCTACCTCGTAATGCGGGGCTTTTCTTTGCTGTTCATGTCTCACCCACTTTCTTCTGGGAGTTCCTGATGGTACCTGATACGCATTGACCAACAGCTTTGTGCAGAACATGTGATACCCGCCATGTTCTTTTGCTTTTACCACAGTGGAATCGGTATCATGGCCAAAGATGTTCCCTCCAAAGAGTCCCAAGTAAACCAGAGGCAGAATGTGTATAACTTCTAAGTGAAGCAAATCACCATCCCCAACCTGTCCGCACTTTGCCACCTGGGCCCCAACATATGCTGCAGTGATTTTATGTTGAGGAAATGGTCTACATCTATGGAGAAAAATAAAAGTAGATTTCTACCTGACGTCATATAAAAATGTGGATTTCAGATGGATTAAAGACCTAAATATGAATGGTGAACTATAAAGTAAATAGAAGAGGAAAGAAAAATACATTTCCCATAAGGGACTGAGGAAAGACTTTTAAACAAAACCCTCAAGACACATATCACATGATGAAAGAATGGTGGGCCTGGTTATTTCCATACGAAGGCTTTCTGTTTTCGAAAGGAAGCTATGGACAAAGGTTACAAATGATGGACCGGGAAAAGATATTTGCAGTGTCCCAAACCAACGAGGGCCTTATATATAAATACATATAAAAAAACACCTGTAAGTCAACACAGAAAAATGGAAAACTGAATTGCAAATTGGGCAAAAGGCATGAAAAGGAAATTAGAGGAAAGGGAACCCAAATGGTCAACAACCATATGAAGAGAAGCTCAAACCCTTTGTCAATCAGAGAATGCAAATTAAAACAACAAGGAACTACAAATCCATCAAATAGGAAAAATCAGAAAGCTGGATAACGCGCGTTGTTGGGACGTCAACCAATGCCCTGTGGGAGTGCAGACAGGTGCCACCATCTTGGTCACATTAACGATGCCTTGTGTTGGGGCGCCTGGGTGGCTTAGTCGGTTGAGCGTCCGACTTTCGCTTGGGTCATGATCTCGCGGTTCGTGGGTTCGGAGCCCGCGCCGGGCTCTGTGCTGACTGCCAGCTCAGAGCCTGAGCCTGTTTCAGTCTGTGACTCCCTCTCTGACCCTCCCCTGCTCACGCCATCTTTCTCTCTCTCTCCTAGAAATAAAATAAAAAAAAAAAAAAAAAGGATGCCTTGTGATCCAGTGTGCGTGTGTGTGTGTGTGTGTGTGTGTGTGTGTGTGTGTGTTTGCCCTGTTACCCCTTTCTCAGAAATGCAGGGAGTCCTAAAGGAGGACTTTAGTAAAGTCTGATTCAACAGCATAGCTTTGTATAGCTTTGGAAAATAAAGGGAGAGAAGAAGGGCCACAGAATCTAGAAAGAAATGGGCCCTGTTCTGGAATCATCTCTTCATTCTTCCACATCTTCCACATGGAGGAAGCAGTAACCTTTCAGGGTGCTCTCTCTGACCAGGAGTTCCAAGTAGGTCATGGTGGGGAGTTGAACTTGAATGAGCAGGCTCCACTTCCAGCTGAAAAGCTTAGGAGCGAGGAGCCAGAGACGACTCACCCCCCTTCTCATAAATACTTGAGAAAGGCATGGTTACCCTGGTTAAAGTTCAGCATCTTTAATAATTCACCTGCCCGTTGAATTATTTGATCTAACCTGATCTTGAAGTCATAACTTGACTCTAAAATGAGTGCGATGAGAAAAGGCATATTGCCACAGAAAAGCCTACCTATGGACCTAGCGCTAATAAAATTCTGACCTGCACAGGTCAGTACATCATAATTATTGGCGTTTGCAGCCCCAGAGCAACTTGGCATATGAACAGGGAAATATGTCTTTATAATGAGCCTGGGCCAGGGCCGAGAAGACTGAAGGCTGCGGGCCTCGAAAGCCTTTCAGGTCTGTATTTCAAGTGTCTACACTTTTCTTCTGTTCAGAAGAATATGTGATCTGTTGAGCTTGGAGCTGAAGGAAGAGCCTTACAGGGCGCGGTGGACAGAACCTAAGGCGGTCCCTCATGATTTCTGCCTGCTGGTGTTCACGCTCTGCACGGCCCCCTCCTCTAGAGGCCGGGCAGAATCTGCCACATGCTTCTAAGCAAGAGAAGGTGGCAACAGGGAAGTAATTTTGGAGATGTACTTATGGTCCCAACTCAGTTAATGTTTTGACTTAAAGATTTTATTTTATTTTTATTTTTTAATGTTTATTTTAGAGAGAGAGAGAGTGCACAAGCAGAGGAGAGGCAGAGAGAGGGAGACAGAGGATCCGAAGCAGGCTCCGTGCTGTCAGCATGGAGCCCAACGTGGGGCTCAAACTCACGAACTGTGAGATCGTGGCCTGAGACACCTAACTGACTGAGCCACCCACGTGCCCTTTAAAAATTTTATTTTTACATAATCCCTACACCCAATATGGGGCTTGAACCCACAACCCTTATTCCTTACCCCAACCTTACCAGTTGGGCCCAAGAACTGGTAGAAAGATGAGGAAAAGCAGAGGAAAGTTCCAGCTGTGGGCTAACGGTGGGTATGGAGTCAGACTATGTTGGGAAGGACGTGTTTTAGGGAACAGATTGCTTTTGTTGGCTATTAGGTCAGTATTTGCCACCACCCTTCCCATACCCCTGTGCATTTGTCAATCATTCACAAACTAATTTGCACTCAAAATTCTACAGCAGATTTTCAGATCTTGGGGAAGAAATAATTATTTGTGCAAATCACACATCATCATCTAAGGCACCCAAAGGTTAAGAACGTGTGTGTGTGTCTGTGTGTGTTTGCATTGTTCAGGGAGTACTCAGTTGTCTTTTGACCTAAAACTTACCTGGGGGCTGAGGGAAGGATTTGAGTAAGTCAGAGCTTGTGGTCTAATGAGGGAGAGTCTTTATCTGCTACTGTCTATATTGCATATACCATAAACATTTTTAAATGTTTATTTATATTTGGGAGAGAGAGAGAGAGAGCACGAGCAGAGGAGGGGCAGAGAGAGAGTGAGAGAGCAGGGGACAGAGGGGTCCGAAGTAGCTATCAGCCCAGAGCCCAACACAGAACTCGAACCCATGAACCAAAAGATCATGACCTGAGCCAAAGTCAGATGCTCAACCAACTGAGCCACCCAGGTCTCCTGCATACACCATTTAAATATCTTTAGCAGGGCCTGTGTGCAGTGGGTGTCGTGTACTAACTGATCAGAGTTGGCTCCCTCATTCCAAATCTAAACGAAGCCCTGACTTATATATAGTCCTTCCCTCAGCAGCCTATCAAATTTCCTCTTAGAACTTACTGCCATTTCTCATTTCTGTGTGTTTTTGCCCTTCTTTGCCTGCTGGGCCACTAGACTCGCACTTGCCCACTAGACCTCCGTGTGTCACTGGGCACAGGTGGGTTTTAAGTTTAACTTAATTAAATTGTACTAACCTGAAGATTCAGTTGCTTAGTCATTCTGGTCCCACTGGAAATACACAATGGCCACGTATGGCTATTTGCTACCATACTGTGCATCACAGATTTAGAAAAAGTCCACGATTGTAGGAAATTCGATTGGATCATGCCGAACGCTACCCATCCAGCTATTTTCACCACTGGCTTCAGACCCTTTAAACCTTTGTGGATTGGCAGTCCTCATTCTGCACGGGTCTGATATGCATGGATTTCAGTTCACTGTGGCTTAGCTAGACACCAGTCCCCCAACAACATGGTTTAAATGACCGTTACCACGGTATGTTGACTGTGAATCATTGCACAAAGTGCAAGCTTTTGTTATTAGCTCTTCAATCCAAAAATCACTATATAAATAAAAGCTGTGTGCGATGCTCTGTGACCAATCATGTCACTTCTTTCAAAGCCTGTTGGTGACTGATCACCAAGCCGCTGCTCTTCAGCTCACGCACAGACAGGGGAGCATATAGTTGTGCTGCCCTCCCTCTCTCCCTGCCTGATGAAGCCACATAACGTTTTATAAAAACGGATGACTGAATGAGGGAACTGGCCAAAGATGAAAAGTGCTGCAAAGAAGCAGAAAGTGATGATGCTGGATGTGAAATGAAAATCCAGCGTAAGTGGAGCGATAGAAGAAGTAGCGGACAGCGGGACTGGCCAGAGGAATGCAGCAAAGGCGAATTTATTGACGTAAGCGAGGATGGTGGTCATGATGAAAAGGATGAAGCTGTCCCAGAGGATGTGACACTGGAAAAGAAACCCACTTACGTTAAAGGAACTCTTGGAGACACTTCACAACATCGAAAGCACGAATGATACGATACGGGAAGCCGCTCCAAATTTAGAAAGGAGTAAGACAATTTGCCAAAGCATAAGAAAGATGCTCACTCCATGGTAGTAGCTGAATGATGAATAAAAGACAACACTCTTCAAACCATCTTCTATAAAGCTTTACAAAAAGGGCCCACTTTAATTCTCAAGGTTTCCAATGTTTTAAATTACTGTGTACTAAATACGTATCAGTTTCACTATATTTTTCATGTCCCTAGTATTTATAATTGACAGCAAGATAGTAACGTTTTGACAAAAATCTTTATAGGTCATGGGACAATTGTAGTTTTTTCTCATTGACTCTTTTTCTTTTTATTTATTTAAAGTGGGTCTCACACCCAGTCCAGAACTCAAGGTGGGGCCTGAACTCACAACCCCAAGATCAAGACCTGAGCCACGATCAGGAGTCAGATGCTCAACCGACTGAGCCACTGGGGGCCCGTCTCATTGACTCTTAAGGTCCCTTGGCACATTTCTGTCTTGCTTGGTCATCTCTCCAGCCCTGCACTGCCATGAAAAGTGAGGATTGCTTGCCATGCTGACACCCTCCAGAGCCCCTCCTTTCTTGAGGAATAACAAGTGGTTACTCATTCTAGAATGGACGTTCCAGCTTTGGCAAAGACCAAGTCACTCATTCACCACTGAATTCCAACTCCGGCACCCAGCACGTTTGCCCAGATTAGGAAGTTGTTAATAGTTATTTGAATGAATGAACCGACTCATCTTGCTTCTTTAAGTGGGGGACAGAAAGGAGCCTTGGATCGTTTAGTGAAAGGGCAAAACAGGCAAAGGGTACTCATCAGAATGAAAACAGGAGAAGTGTTACTTGCTTAGAGGTTACCAAGAAGGCTAAGCTTCCCGAATCCCACATCTCTTCACTGCCAGAGCTAATTCTGCCTAACGCCTGTGAGAGATGATGCCACAAATAGAATCCTGTTCCAGACTGTAGAGTGGAAAATGAGAATGAACACATAGAATGAAAAACAACAACAACCCAAACAGACCCGCAAACAAGTCAATACTTTGAAGTTAATGCGTGACAGAAAATTGAGGTGCGATGATAAGTATGGAGAAAAGACTGGAAAAAGTTCAGCTGAAGGCGGCAGGTTAATTTCAAGTAGAATGGTGAAATAAGCTACGTGGGATAATCGGTCATCTACTTCTTTCAGTGACCCAGGATTTAATTGATTCCATTCTTTTGCGCAGCGGAAACATGTGATAAAGACATGGATTGCTCTTCCATGGACTTCCTATGATTAGGCTTTGAAACTAGAAAGGGAGAAGGGTAGGCCAGGGAACAGGTGATATAACTAACTCAGTGATGTTCAAGTTCTTACGAATAAAAATTCAGTTCAAAAGCTTAGGTCCCGACTCTGATCTTTCAAAGCTACTTCTGCAATGTAACTTTAAAGGAAGGCTTGGGATGTTATACAGAGAACGTTTTATCATAATTTTTAGACGGCCACCAGGGACACTAGCACTGAAATCCATAAAGACAAACTGAAAACTAGTCTTCCACCCACACCCCCCCGCCCCGCAACATACACAACTACTCAAACACCCCCCACCTCTATGTACCCCTCCGCCTCCCAAAATAGGTTAGAGAGAAACAATGCATTATGTTTGTATTTTAATCCCTATGAAGATTTCTAAGTGTTTGGAAAAGAAAATCTCCGAGCATAAGTGATTTGCTCATTTTTCAATTTAAAAATTGGTTAACACAATTACGAATGGGAAACCAAAGAGAATGGACTTCTCCCACTGCCAAACCAAGAGTAATCCAGGAGAAATAGAGTGACATCCTGAGTAGCTCAGAAGTATTATTCAGAGAATAACCGGCATTTGGAACTATATGGAAAAGGAATATAAACAAATGAAGACTGTCTTTCCTTAGACAAATCATCATGGAAGATGAAATTCAGAGCAAAAGGAATCGATCCATTGCGGTGTGGCTCTGCTGGTCATTCCAATATGTATTGTTAGTCTTTCTTTTCTGGAAAGTAATTTCTTTTGTGATGAGACTAATTCCAGTTGAACCTAGGGAGTCGGTATTCAATTCAATTGGGCTAGTCGGTGGCGTTTACTATAAGCCTAGTGCTGTGGTGGCTGTTTATCTGAGTATTTTGTCTTTTCCGTGCCCATCATGTCCCTTCGGGCCCAATCCACTTACATCAAATATGCTGGAACTTTCAGGTAGAAGGGCGAATGGAGTCAGACCAACTCTGAGTCAAATGTTAAATTCATAAACCCGTACAATAATACTAACATCAGTGTATATAAATTCCAAAGAGAATGCCCTAAATCGTTGACCAGGACTGTCTTTGGGGTTGGGTTTGAAGGAATTTTCCTTTTCTTCATTACTTACTTCTGTAATATTTTACTTGATAACATTAAGAGATTACTGATTTTTGAAAGTGGGAAAACGGAGGGCCCTTGGGTGGCTCAGTCAGTTAGGCCTCCAGCTCAGGTCATGATCTCGCGGTTCGTGAGATTGAGCCCCCGGTCAGGCTCTCTCTCTCTTTCAAAATAAATACGTAAACATTAAAAAAATGGAAAGTGTGACAGTGGCATTGCGGTTTCATTTATAGGTTCTCATCTACAGGAAGTGCTTACTAAATGACTTGGTGTGTGAGAAGTGCATATTGATTCATTATGTGATTGTGTCTACTTGTATAGCTTTCAAAGTTTTATAATAAAAGATGAATAAAAATGATAGACGATACTCTTGGAAAACCAGGTGGGTGGACCTCGAGTCCAAGGAAGTTGTATTCCCTAGTCCAGCCTCCCAACTCGTGTCAGCGCAACCCTACCTGCGACAAGATTTTTGCATACATGCACCAGGCATATGCTTATTAATTGATTTATTTATTTAAAATGATGTACATATACCACCGTACTATTACGCCATTATAAAACATACACAAACATAAAAAAGGCTAGATAAAAATAAACACAAGGATCATTCTAACATGTTCTTCCTACACTCTAGTGGACCTGGACCCCACTTAGGAGCCCCATGTGTCGTGAATGGGGGGCCCCTGAGGTTTTCTACGTACTAAGGAGGTTGTCTATAAGAAACAGAAACGTACTGGAGTGCCCAAAGGTCACGGGAGATGGTTTGGAAGGACCCAGAGCTGTTTCACCGAGGCCTTTCAAAGAACTAGAATGGACTGGGAAGCTGCTCTAACCGAATAGGATTTGAACGAGGATTGTCACTTCCCTGTACATTTCTGTTATACAGGCAGGAGACGATACGCATATAAAGCAAACATCCCCCCCACATTATCTTGGGCAATATATTTAACGTAATGACCATGATGATAAGATCGTGACACGCAGTATTTACCCTGCCAGGTATGCCCTCATTGTGGCAAAACCTTTACACACATGATTTTGCTTCAAAGTCCTGACAGTCCTGCGGAAATCGATTTTCATTTTACTGTAAGGAAATTGAGACTCAGAAAAAAACGGATCGACTTTCCCAAGACGAAAGGGGTAGGAAATGGCAGAGTCCAAATTTAAATCAAGAAGTTTCTGAACCCCAGGCCCCGCGTCCTTAACTATCACACCATGTTACCTCCGTCGGGAATTAACAATAGTGTCCAAACCAGAAGATCATTGGGATGATTGAGTAATATATGTGATATGTTTAGCACATTTCTGACATACAACACACATCCTATTCATGTTAGTATTTTAGTACACAGAATATTTACCAAAAATTTCCACAGTAAACACCATTAATATTTATCAATATCAAACACCAATATTTATAATTATAAGAAAATAATGTATTATTTAAACATTATTTATAATAACACACAGCTAAACTCCTTTTGTTCGCTACCATCTATAAATATGTGTGACTTTTGTTACTGAGTCTCTACGTAAAGATTGACAAGAGAGATAGCAACTAGAGACTGTGATGCCTCCTGCCCGGTAGGCTACAGAAATGAAGTATTTGCACCTGCTATACTCCTGTCATATTGTAAGGAGCCGTCTACACAAACAGGAGTATGTATAGCTTAAGCACTAAACGACCCATGAAGTACATATGTACATATCAATTTTCTTTGACAATTGCGGTTCGTATCCTTTTGCTTTGACCCAGAGATGCATTTTTAGACAGAGGACAGTTCTGAAAACTTCTTTGCATTCCATCAGTTTTGCCTACAGTGGTCAAATTTACCACCTCTTTTTTTCTTTTTTTAATTTTCCCCCAGCTTTCATATTTCAATCTACCAATCCAAATTAGAACATTCGCTCAGTACTTTATTTATTCATCGTGGCTTCCACATTAGAGGAGCCATCTCTCCCTGATTTCCTGGAACCCTCCAGATTTGAAACTGTCCCAGTGGTAGGCTGGAATTCCAAATTTGGGTGGAAGCATCGGCCCCCATAGAGGTGATGCGGGAAGCTCTATGCTTCGACTCACAGGCTGGTGTACGGCCTGCTGTACATTACTGGATCTGCACTTACTGTGATGATCATTGAATGTTGCTTTTTGTAATTTTGCAAATACTTCACTAAATGTTCTGTCACTCTTAATGGAATTCTAAGTTTCACGGTTGAGTTGGGGTGGGGAGGAAGATGCTGTCTTTGGTTTATGTATTTTGACATTTAATCAAAGGAGATCTCTCCTTTCATCAAACAATTTAATTTTGACGATTTTCCCTTCATTTTATGTAATTAGATAATCTCTAACTCTAGACATTACCTAGGAACCTGCCCATCATTGCCTCTGTTCTTCTATTTGGGAAGTATTTTAATTACAGAAACATCGTGAAGAGCATTTGTATTGACACAATAGAATCCGCCCCCACCCCATTTCTAGCCCAAACGGCATAAGCAAAAATTAAATTTCATGTAGGATTCTTGGAAGAAAGCATCAGATAACCAAACACTATGAGCAAAAAAGTTAATTTATTATATATATTCTCTAATAATTCATAATAGCTTCTCGGGTTTTACGTGTCCTTCTGCTATTTCCAATGCTTAAAAATCATAATTTTAAAACATAAGTACTGATTTATATACATTGTGATCTCTTTCTTTCTTTCTTTTTCTTTCTTTTCTTTTCTTTCGTTTTAACTTCTAAATATGAATGATATGGTCTCCAAGCATCCACTTGGAAGGAAAGGGGAGAGGATTCATTGTTTTGCTCTAACACGGTTTTGCTCAGGATTTAAAATTTCACATCATATACCTGGAGTTTTCAACTATATGAAAAATAGCCAAACGTCATCACTTTCTTGTATATTTCTTTTACGTATATATATGTATAATATAAACAGAATACATCTGATTAGTACATTTCAACATTTCATCAATGTGACTTTTATCTCCTATTTTATATAAAATAACAAAATATACAGAGAGAAGAAAGGAGACATCTGTTCATCGTACACATAAAGTAAATAAAAGTTCATGTATGGCTTTGCAAAGGTAGATTATGATGTGACTTTCATATTTTATTTATTTAAAAGCATCTTGAGAGAACGTGTTAGTGTGCTTACAAGGGCGGCCATGGTGGTTGAATGTCGCGCCGAGAGTCCAACATTAGGATCCCCAGTGGTCTTTCCAGTGGCTGCCTCTGCAGCTTTCAGGAGACAAATGTAGTTTATGACCACTTCATTGATCTTCGCTACGATTTCCTGCCGCTGTGTTTCTGAGTTCACGACTTTAACTAATCGCATGCAAGCTTCTGTTAGGCAACAGAGCACTTGAAAGCTGGAGGTCATAGCTAGGAGCATCTCCTCTGGGCTCTTCTCGGCCATCGCCATTTTCCTACAGGCACTTCCCAACTGTCTGGACTCGATAGATAACAGTTGTTTGTACTGAGAAAGCGTAAGGTCATACGCTTCAGGGCGTGACTCCTCTCTCTTTCCCTTCGTTGCCCTGACGAGGCAGAGCAGCTCATTGGCATCATTTTGGGCTGCGAGGAACCCATCAGGCATTGTATATGTGCTCTCTTTTAGGGCATTTATTCTTGCAATCCGGGCATCAAAGGCCAGGTTGCTGAAGTCTGCATCATCTGGGCCACTCAGGTCTTCTGCCCAGACCTTTAGCACTGAACCTCTGGTCAGCTCCCCTCCTTGCTTCTGAATCCCAACAGCCAGGGGTGGGCTGATCGGTTCTGGCATGGCTTGAGTCATCTGTGGTCCAAAGAGGCAAGAGACCCGTCGGGTGGCCTCTCCCTCCTCTTCGTCCTCATCACCATCTTCATCCTGCCCTCGGTTGAGGAAGCAGTAGCTGAAAGGTCCCCGGCATCTCCAGTTGCTGCCCTCCAGCTTGCGCAAGGGTAATGTCCTATACAGCTTCGAGTCTTTGTGAGCCACCGGGGACCTTCTGTGAACTTTTCCCTCAGAGCTAAAGAACATCGAGCTTTGGGAAAAGCTTTTGGTGAGCTTCGTCCCCAGGGGGAGTTCTGCTCGCCTTTCTGAACTGGCCTCCTGTGCTTCTGTGATACCTGGACATTTTAAGCTGACTGCACCCCTGGTTCTCTCTTGGAAGGTCTCCGAGCCTACAGATCCCGAGACGACACTGCTGCTACGCCTCAGAGCCCTCTGGCTGGGGGGTGTCCCGAGGCTCCCCCCTCTCAGATCCAGTGGCCGCCAGTTCACAGCCTCTCCGTATGCCAGATCTGCTTGGGAGAAATCATTAGGGTCTTGATTTGGAATTGGCACCTTTGATTCCGAGTGAATGTTTGATGGTAGCAGGATGGGATCAGCTTCAGGATGTTGAAACCAAGCTGAAGGCATGCCTCCTCGTCTCTCCTTCCCAGGCTCTGTCAAAGCTACACTAGGGGTAGCAGAAAAACAGAGAGAATCATTAAGCATCTCATGGGTGGTCATTTTCACTGAATCTCTATGTGAGGTTTGTCATTTCCCAAGGATGTATTCTAGAAGGGCTGTCATTGGTCGGGATCACCCTCCTTTTCCGAGACCGCCTCCTGAGATCTCCTAAGATGTCCACTTCAGTACATTTCAAGAAATACTAGGAATCTGCTATTTCCGAAATGACTGATGTATTTGGAATTGTCTAGCCATCACAATCATTTTCACAAACAATGGCATTTCATGACTTCCTTGTCCCCGGTATTTACCTATCAGTGCTTAGACACATAATGAGAAAACACGCATCCTAGATCTCCACTGTTCAAACATATTTGTGACATATAAGTTTCATTTCAAGGGAGTTAGGGTAATCATGGCATTAGTTACCTTTTTTGTTTTTTTAAAGTGGTCTAATTTAATTAATGCAGACTAACAAGGTCAACTTTCCCACAGGACCCCCATGAGGTTTGCCTGGTATGGGGTTTGAAGTGGAGACTGTGGGTGAGTGGCTCAAATTTCTCAAAAAGAGTTGTCATGTGAAGAACATATTTCCATCTCATAGAATTTTTGTGAGAAGAGGTAAGTTTGGTGAGAGCTCTTTGTAAACCACAAAAGATTAAACAGTGTGCTTAAAGAACATTCAAAGACAGGTTTCCCAAGGCAGGTGACGCCAGCGGTTGGAGGGGGGGGGGGGAGTTTGTGAAAGTAGATAATCTTAAGAGGGCAGGAATGGAAATGAACCAATGTAAGACCTCACTACCACCTACTGACCTAATATGGAAGAGACGTCACTGATGTACCCTGATATTTGAGAGTATGAAAGAACACGCTCTTGCCAAATGAGGGCTGGCCAAGTGGATCGATGAGAGGAATATGTACCCACCGAGTTGTCGAATGGTGAGGACGGACATAGAAGGTGCCTGTGTTCTTGTTTCTCCCTGTGTCTATATTTTATTATTTCACAGAAAATAAGGTAACTCTTGTGTACCCCGAAAGCCTTCCTGACACCAAAGCGTGCCAGATACTTCAGAATATGTAT
The DNA here is from genome assembly GCA_017311185.1 of Proteles cristata cristata. NCBI lineage: Eukaryota > Metazoa > Chordata > Mammalia > Carnivora > Hyaenidae > Proteles > Proteles cristata. Next base: position 48,082 of record JAESUZ010001587.1, read on the forward strand.
TTAAGAGAGTCTTACAGAGTAGGGAGGCATCTGTTAAGTATTGCTGAAAGGAAAACGGTCTTCCCAAACTCCTTCCATCGCCCTGCTCCCTGCTTTATACCCTTCCTTGTCTCTCAATGATGAAAGGGCAAGAATAGAAATCTGAGGTCTTGAGAAGGAAATCAAACTTTTGTGACTCTATGTAACACTGTCGTGCAACTAAACGTCACACCGAGCACTGCTGGAAATCTACCTTTAGGATTTAGAAAAAAAAAAAAGAAAAAAGAAAGAAAAAGATCGCTCCAACAGATTTTGAAAGCAAGCATGGAGCAAGGTTCTACAGTGCCAATGCCATTTCCACCACTGTTCCAGATCTAGACACTTCAGTATTTACTAAGCACTGGGGGATCAATGATGGACACTTAACCTGGCCATAGCTCTCAACTTTTCAAAAAAAATTCTAACTTTTGTATTTCTTCCAGACTTTTCATTTTTAGGTTTGTTGTAAAACTGGTTTACAGGCTTCGGGCACACAGTGCACAGCGCTAAATCCATCATTGCCTGTACCTGTGGTTTCCTTGATCTTGGGGAGCCGATGACATCCATCTCTCAAAGTGCCAAACAGGGGTTCCGCGTTAATAGCTGTGTGCAGAGCAGGGACTGTCATCCGCGGACACATCCCTTCCGCCTGTGGGTGCAATTCCTTAAAGGTGGCTCCGTGGCTGGGAAGCCCAGCGGCTCTCTCCTCTGAAGGAACATAACTCATGCCTTTCCCTGCAGTCTCAGGAATCAGGTGCTTCCCCATGGAGGGGCAGAGTGGGGACCCCACGGGCGTGGGACAGGTGCTGCTGCTGCTGCCTGTGCCGCAGCCGGCGTCCACCGAAGAGCCTTGAGAGCTCTGCAGAGAAAAATGGCACTCGCTTGGTAACGATGACATCCGCTTGGCCAGGTGGTAGTCACAAAGGCGGGCCACGCTCTCTTCCGCCTCAGGAAGCTTGGAAGGATGGTCACAGGTAGACGGGTCAGTATCCCCTGGGTCGTCTAAGTCTTTGGCTGAAGATACACAGGCCACGTCCGTTAGGAAGTGGTCCCGCTGGCCAAGTCCTGAAACCTCACCGGCTTCTCTGTCGGGAGAGCCTTCATCCTTCTCTTCCGCCTCCCTTGTCCCCAGACCAGAAGCTCTTGGAAATGTTATCCCGGCTGCCGCTTCCAATCCACTTTTCTCAGCCACTGCCCCCTCAGTGGTCATGTACCATCTTTGGCTGTCCTTGCGAAAGGCAGTTCTTTCCAGGTTAAAAGTGCTCAGGTGTTGTTGACCGTCCCTTGAAGACACAGTACCAAATTTACCTTTGGGGTCCTCCTCCGCCTCGGCTGCTTTGGCCCCCTGCTGTTTCTTCCCTGGCATGTTCCCACTGGAGGGTGCCTTCCCCTCCCCGTCGGCCAGCTTGCTTTTCCTTTTGCTGGTGCAGGAATATACCACTGACCCCATGTGCAGTTTGCTAAAATAGTCAGTGACCGACTTGGTCTCCATGGTTTCCGGCTCCATCTCCATGGGGTCTGGGTGAAGTATCTGCTTGGAAGGCACAACTTTGGGCGGGAGGTCGGTCACTGGACGGGCGGCCAGGGCATGTGAGGACTTGGGAGGCAAGCCCCCAGCGGGGGTTTTGGAGGCGGGGAACTCTGTCTGCTCTTCTGCGAGGGGGTGGTAGCCTTCGTGAGTGGCCAAGAACATGCGGGAGAGGCTTTCTGACTGCTTCTGCGCTGTGGCCAGTTCAGAGCTCTCAGTCATTTCGGAAGAGTTAGTCTCATTGCCTGAGTCTGATGAAGACTCAGGACTATAAGCCCGCAAGATGGCTACACCTGCATGCCGTGAAAAACAAGAACGGATTAATGGAGGCGTCAGAGGCACTAGGAGACATGTAAGAAAATGGGACTCGTTATTATTAAAAAACCAAAAACCAAAAACCAAAAACCAAGGTCTTCCCTTTTCTGTAAGGACTCTGAGTTTATTGCACAGTTGTTCCAGAAATGGGGGGGTGAGGGGGGGAAGGGGAGACGTGCTACATATTTGAAAAAATAAAAAATAACAAAGGAAACCACATACACGAAAAACCCACGATGGTAGTTTCAGCACACTTATGAAATGGGACATGCGTGAAATGGACAACCGCACATAACGGGACTCCAAGGGTAAATGGCTTGAGAGGATGAAATGCAGGGTTATCAGTGAATAAATGTAACAATCGTGAAAGAACCTGAATTGTCACTGGTCTGCTGTTCTTCTGACACGGACAGAGCTTCTAGAGCTTCCAGCGTGGAAACCACGGTGTTATCCAGGCCCTTCTCACACTTCCCCTCGGCACTGGTGGGCACAGCGTCAATGAGGGACACTGGGATCTCGTCATTCTGCAGATTTCTGCCTGGCTCCTTGTCCTCAAGGAAGGAGGCAGCCTGGCTCTGAGAGTCCTCCTCATCTGAACTATCTCTGAAGCCAGGTGGGGGTGCGGCGATAGCCATGTTCAAGGAGCGCAACAGGAAGTCGTCCTCGTTGTCATCCCCTTCTGGAGGGGGCAGGGACGTGAGGTCGATGATGTCATCGCTCGACCCAGACAGGTTGAGGATGGCCGGCTGGTTCATCTCTGCCACCACGAGGTCCTCTTCACAGCTCACCTCGTCCTCGTCTTCGGCATCGTCGGTGTTTTCGGCGTAACAGATGTCGTGCAGGAGGGGCTCCTCTATCCCCTCGGCGGCCTCAAAGTTTTTCACGTCACCTATGTTTGCATAAACAGAATTTGCCACAAACTGGATGCTCTCCGCGTCCGGGGTGAGATCCAGGCCCTTCATGTCATTGGCACCGCTGATGTAGAGATTCCTCTGCTGCTCCAGCAGTTCTGGGCTCTCCTCCAACAGTCTTTCGTAGCCAAGAGTCGGGGGATTCATGCCGTCATCCAAGGCAAGATCTCCGAAAATAAAGGACACTTTAGCTCCTCTCGGAGACTCCTGTGCTTTCTTCAGAGTGTCTGGTCCTGAGAGGGTCAACAGGGACCGCTGAGCGAGACTTCTGTAGTCTGCCTCACAGGGCGTGTCTCCCGGCTGGGTCAGCGGCTGGTTGAGTTCATCTGGATTATAGGTGTTATCTAGATACAGGTGCCGGTGGTCTTTGGGGCACAAGGCGCCATCCGTGATATCAACCGTTTTCTGTTTTGAATCTATATACGTTATCTGGGCTTCTTGTTCCCCTTCGCCAATAAAGGTGGTCATCTGGGGTATACAGTTCCAATCTGGGCCAAGGAGGTTATGCTTTCCTTTATTTTCAGTTCCTAAAGAGAAAGAATCATGCAAAGACACGTTACTGTGAGGCCTGGCTTCTTAATGCAATGGCTTGTAGCATCACCTTTGTAAATACCGTTATTCAGCTTTCCAGATATGGTACCAGTCGATTTAGGCTTCAGGTGTAAGGATTTCTTGGTCACGAGAATCGACCGTACCAAAACTGATCCCGCACGGAATACGACTGCTATTTGATAAAACAGAATACCATTCAGAATAGGGAGCTACAGCTTAACTCCGTGTGACCCCCGGTTCTATTACTAGAAGCCCTCAGTTACGTCTGTGAATGTGAACATACAACATGCCTTTAAAAACCCTTAAAGGCGATAGTCCAATAGGCTGTTATTCCAGAAAACAGATTCTCCTTTTCTCTGTAAAGTGAGATCTAACGTTGCCCACTTCATAAAGGAAGATGTTGGACTTTTCCCCCATCAAGTTAAGAGAAAGTCAAGGAGCCTCAGACTTCTGCCACGCATTTTATGAAATAGTGTAATGACAATGTAATAATGTCATAATAAAAATAATCTCATACATAAAAATAGAATGTAATAATATTGTAGTGATGGCACAAAACCTCTATCTTGAGACTTTTTATATCCTAGCAGGTGTTAATACATTCGGGTATACACGTCAGTATGTATGCCTGTGTGTGTGCGCGCACATGTCCGTATGATGCATAAGGTGGGAGATCACAGGTAACATACCTCTTTCGGCTATTTCTTTTTATTTTTTTAAAGGAGATTTTCAAACTGAGAAGAATAAATGCTACCCTTGATCTTAGCCAAAAGGCTGAGAAGCGATTAAAGGAGATTTTAAAAAATGTTTATTTCCTTACTTTGAGAGAGACAGAGAGCTCGAGCAGGGGAGGGCCTGGGAGAGAGGGGGACAGAGCATCCCAAGCAGGCTCCGTAATGCCAGGGCAGAGCCCACTGAGGGGCTCAATCTCATGAACCGTGAGATCACGACCTGATCTGAAACCAAGAGTAGGATGCGTAACTGACTGAGCCCCCCAGGCGCCCCCTCTCTGCTCTTTCTAAGCACAGAAATAGGTTGGCTAATTTCAATTTTTATTTGGATCCTGAGAACTCCTAAAGGTTTGTTAGATGTTCCCTATGAATTAAAATCGCAAAACCCTAGTTTAAAAGCCACGGTTTTGCTGTCTCCCAGTAGGTTCCAGAGGTAACATTCGGAGGAAATGTTAGGGCCACATAACCCCCCATTAGTACCCCCAAATGCCCCCCGGCTCAAGTTTGGATAAGACTGACATCAGATGTACAAGTCTTATGGGAACAAAAGCAGTTTTACTGGAGACATTTTCACTCCTCTCACCCCGTTATACACAATAAACTCAAGGCCGAATGTTGTTCCAAGTCATTTGCTAAATGCATTTATTTTCACGAATAGCAAGTGAAGATATAAGTTTGAAGCCAACGAGCTACCCAAGAGCCATATTTACATGTTACCTTATAATAAACATACCTGTGGGGGTTCAGCATCGTTTTATGAATGATTTCGATTAGGACTGTGTGTAGAGGGTGTATGTGCATGCGGACGCGCACGCTCGTGTATCTCAGGAACGTAAATTGCTGGGAGGGGGAGAGCAGTTTAACAAAGCTGTGACAGGGCTCTGGATTTAAACTTGTGGTTGGCGAACTTTTCCTGTAAAGGGAGGGCTAGATAGTAGACATTTTAGGTTTTCTGGGTCAACTGCTCAGTTGAGCAGCCACTCAACTCTGCCATGGTAACGCGAAGGTAGGACATAGATGACACATAAACAAACGCATGCAGCGGGTGGGTGGAGTGGCGGCCTCTTCAAAGAAAAAGAAAAAAAAAAAAAGAGGAGTTCCTCTGGATGATCCGTGTGGGCCCTAAATCCAATGGCAAGTGTCCCTATAGGAGAAAAGCAGAGGGAGATTTGGGCCCCATAAGGATGGAAGAGGCAAGAAAAGATTCTTCCCTTGAGCCTTTGGAGGGGTATGGCTCTGCCACTGCCTAGATTTTGGACCTACAGCCACCAAAGCTGACAGAGAATAAGTTCCTGTAATGTTAAGCCCCAGGGTTCGTGATAATCTGTCACGGCAGCCCTCGGAAACAATACAGTGTGGATGGCTGAGTACCAGTAAAACTTTTATTTATAAGATTTGA
>JAESUZ010001588.1:0-55783 GCA_017311185.1 Proteles cristata cristata
CGCCCTGCAGCCCGCACTGTGTCTCCATCTCCGCAAGCAGCTCCGGACAAGCTGGTGACGCCGCAGCGCGGCCTGACGCTTCTGCCAACGCCGGTGCCCAGGGCAGGGCGGCCCCCTGGCTGAGGCGCGAACCCAGGCTGCCGAGCGGGGACGGAAGCGGCACCCCCTCCCCTCCGCCCGCGCCCCTCCCCTCCGCCCGCGCCCCTCCCCTCCGCCCGCGCCCCCTCCCCCCGCGCCCCCCGGACACGGTGCCTCCGAGCAGCGCGCGTGGCTTGGTGGGTCGTCGGGTCTAAAACGCACTTTCCCGCTGGCGCGTTTGTGAGGAGAGAAGGGCAGAGGAAGGCCTGTCTTGGCTGACGGAGAGGCTCGTGCGAGGCGCCCTTCTGGAGAGTTCCACGCGCGGCGGAGCCCCGGAGCAGCCCCAGCGCCTGGCCCGGGTCCGCCGGCGCGGCACAAAGCGAGGGTCCCCCTCGGGTCCCCCCTTTTCCTGGCCCCTTTCGCCGGCTGAAAACGCGAGGTTTGGTTGAATTTTTCGGGGTGTCTGGTCGTTTGGAAAAGACAGTGACGAGTGCGTGTAAAGGTCAACAATACTTCAGTTTAAATCTCAGGTTCCGTGTAATCAAATCCTGTAATTTGGCCACAAGGGCAGCCCTGTGTCCTTGAGAGACACGCTTAGCGGCGCTTACGTGGAGCTCGTTCGAGGCCCTTCCAGCGCGTTCCCGTCAGGCGAGGGCTGTCCTGGCCGCGCTGCCAGAGGCGGGAGGTGTCGGGACAGATGCTTCTCAGAAGGAAGCTCGCTTGTCCGGAGCAAAGCCCAGGGCACCCCTGCTTCTCGGGGAGCAGGCTCCCCGGGGGAGCGACCCAGGGGGACGTCATGAGGCCACGGTCCCCAGGCGTCAGGCCTGGTCCCTGGAGCCTGCAGATGTCTCCCTGCGAGGAAAGGGGGTGTTTGTAGACGTGACTCAGTCGGGGGTCCTGGGAGGGAGGGACCTTCACCATCCGACCGGCCCTGTACTCTTCCGGGAGGGAAGCAGAGGGAGGCTGTGCCGCAGACGCACAGAGAAGGTGCTGGAAGCCAGAGCTAAGAGGAGATGGCGGCCTTGCAGGCTGGAGCAGTGCGGCCACAGGCCAAGGAGCTTAGCGCTGAGGGAAGAGGAGCGGGATCCTCCTCCAGAGACCGCGGGAGAGCGGGGGAGGGGGGGAGCGGGAGATGGGGGGGTGGGGGGAGCGGGGAGGTGGGGCGGGGTGGGGAGAGCCGGGGAGCGGCCACCTGACTTGCCGGGGCTCAGCGCTGGGCCGCCCCTCTGTGGGGGAGCCCCTTTCTGCTGTTTCAAGTCAACAAAAGGATGATAGTGAGTCAAGCCTTGGCGGTGAATGATTTGGGCTTGTTTCTGTTTTAACAAGTCAGCACATAGTAAGTTCGTTGCAATTTAATGAAACGTCGTAAACTGTGGTAAAACACGCAGAAATGCAGACTTTGCCGCCCCAGCCCTCGAGGGCTCAGTGGTGTAAACACCGTCTCAGGCCTGCAGCCGCCCCGCCGTGTTCGCTGGACTCTTCATCTCGTGAGGCGGAGGCTCTGCCCCACCGAACACCAGCGCCCGCACTCCCACTGCCCAGCTCCTGCTCCCCACCCCCCCGCCTCCAGCCCACCCCCGTGCACCCCCGGCCCCCATTCCGCCCCCATTCCACCCCGATGCCCCCCGTCCCCATTCCCCCAGCCTCCCCACCCCTGCCCCCAGCCCACCCCCGTGCACCCCCGTCCCCATTCCCCCAGCCTCCCCCACCACCTCCCCCAGCCCACCCCCCCCGTGCACCCCCGTCCCCATTCCCCCAGCCTCCCCACCCCACCTTCAGCCCCACCCCGTGTACCCCGTCCCCATTCCCCCAGCCTCCCACCCCTGCCCCCAGCCCCACCCCGTGTGCCCCCCGTCCCCATTCCCCCAGCCTCCCCACCCCTGCCCCAGCCCCACCCCGTGCCCCCCGTCCCATTCCCCCAGCCTCCCCACCCCTGCCCCCAGCCCCACCCCAGTGCCCCCGTCCCCATTCTCCCCTTCCCCCATTTCCACCCCAGTACCACCCCTCCTCCCATTCCCTCAGCCTCCCCCCCCAGCCCACCCCCCGTGCACCCCTCCCCCCAGTCCCTGGCCCTCCAGCCCCACCGTGGACTTCCTGTCTCTAAACGTGAAACTCCAGTTACTTTCTAAGAGGAATCCTGCAAACTCTGTCCCTTGTGTCTGGCTCATGTCACTGGGCAGTGTCCTCAAGGCCCATCTGCTGGAAAGTGTGGGGGATGGGAGTCAAGTCAGCTAAGGAAGAATTCATGAGGCGTCCCGAGTGCAAAGGGGACTGTGGGCCTCCGTGGCCCGCATCTCCTCAGATAAACCCCGAGGCCCTTCCACACTTTGAGACGCTCCGGCCCGTCTTCTGGGGCTGGGGGGCTGCGGAGACCAGCTCTTTTTCTGTCCCACCCCCACTCTCTCTGCCTTCGGATTTTGTCCGTGGCGGGTGGCCAAGCCTGGTCTGTTTGGGACCAGGAGCCACGTGTGCGTGCTTCCCTGAGCCCCCGCTACACTTTCTTTAAAATTAAAAAAAAATTTTTTTTTTAAAGATTTTATCTTTAAGTAAGCGCTACGCCCAAGGTGGGGCTGGAACTCACAATTCTGAGATCCAGAGTCGCTGGCTCCACCGATGGATCCAGCCGGGCGCCCCTACACTCGTATTTAGGGCTGAATTGTGTGTACAGACCACGCACGTCTATCCGTCCGTCCGTCGATGGGCGCTCGGGTGGCTGCTGTGAGCGCCAGCGCGCAGTCATCCCTCCGGGACCCCGATGCTGCTCCCCGGGTGCGTGCCCGCAAGGGGGGTGCCGCGGTTGTTGCTCGTGAACGAATGGATATAGTTATTTAAACACTTTCCCGAAGCTCTAGTTTTGAGTACACTAGTCAGGAAGCACCATTATGGTGGCTGATCTGACTCACTTGGGTGGGTTTTTGGGGGAGTCCTCGGCAGCCTGCAGGCGTGTGGACTACACGTGTAGTTGGGGCGCTGCCGGACCCGGGTGACAAGCTGCCAGCTGCCTGGGAGCGGACGCAGGAGGCTGACACAGGCCAGGGACCCCCTGCAGGCGGGGCCAGGGGTGACCGCTGGGTTTCTGGCCCGCACACCTGGGCGGGACGCTGAGGTTGGTCTGGTCCAGTGGAGTCGAGGTGGCCGTGGGGCACCCCCATGGAGATGGCTTCTAGATGTTTGGCTGTAGGGCCTGAAGCTTGGAAGGAGGGGTGGCCAGAGCCAGAAACTCGGGGGTCATTAGCTGGGTGGGTCTCCTGTCCCCAGCTGGGTCCGGCGCTCTAGGAGGTCGGGGACGGGGTGGGATGCTCATTACCAGGGTCGCACACGTGGGAGCCTGGTCAGTACCTGGGGGGCGTGTGTGTCCGGTGACACCGTCATAACCTTGTGGCAACAACCGGCTCCCGTTGGGAAGGAGGCCCTGGTCGCTAAACACTGGGCGGGAGGGGGAAGCGGAAGCGGCTGGGCGGCCAGGGGCAACCTTCCTAGTGCCTTCTTTTTTATTTTTTTAAATGTTTTATTTATTTCTAGGAGAGAGAGAGACAGCGTGAGCAGGGGAGGGTCAGAGAGAGAGAGGGAGTCACAGACTGAAACAGGCTCCAGGCTCCGAGCTGGCAGTCAGCACAGAGCCTGACGCGGGGCAGGAACCCACGAACCGCGAGATCATGACCCAAGCGAAAGTCGGACGCTTAACCGACTAAGCCACCCAGGCGCCCCTAGTGCCTTCTGACCTTAACAAGCTCCCTCCTGGGCTTGGGGGCCCACAGCCCCACCCGCAGCCCCGGGAGCCCTCCACCAGCCTCAAGACCTCCCCCCAAACCTCAAAGCTCCCCACAACCCCGCCCACAGCTCCATGAGCTCCCCCACAAGCTCAGTCTGCCCACAGCCCCTGAGCCCACCTGTAACCTGGGGCAAAGCCGCGTCCCCTTTTGAGCCTGTCACCTACGAAGGAAGTGGGTGAGAGGACAGCCACCAGAAGTCTGAGGCCGAAGGAAAAATCAGTAATACTGATCCTGTCTGTACTGCGAACGCTCATTCTTTGTTCATCGTGCACGCTCACGTTAATTTTGAATTTTTGTTTTTTTATTTTATTATTTTTTTTAAGTTTACTCATTTTTGAGAGACAGAGACAGCGTGAGCGGGGGAGGGGCAGAGAGAGGGAGACACGGAATCCGAAGCAGCTCCAGGCTGTCAGCACAGAGCCCGACGCGGGGCCCCAAAGGTGAGATCGTGTTCTGAGCCGAAGCCGGATGCTGACCTGACTGAGCCGCCCAGGCGCCCCTCATTTTGGACTTTTTAAAAGCGTTAGAATGTCACCTTTATGACAGATCTTTTGGCAGCCCCTTAAATTTGACATGGGGGTGGTGTGTGTTCCTCTGGTCTCACTTTCCCTGTCCTGGAAGAGCCCCTAAGGCCACCCGGCGCCTCACCGCAGCGTGCCAGTGTGTGTGCCCGCGTGCAGGTGACCCGGGGCCTTGTGGCTTCTGTAACGGTGACATCACGGTCTTGCGTTGTCTGGGTTTCAGGTCCGATGTGCCAGCCTCAGGCGGGCTGCCCGCCACCACCTTCCCTCGGTATTTTCAAAAACTGTCCACTGCCCACCACCCAGCAGGTGGCCTTGTGGGGACAGGGACCCTGACGGCGTCCTCGTAACTGAGTCCGCAGTGCCCGGAGTGACCTGAGACTAAGCGTCCTGTAAATATTTCACGAACGAACCGCAGCCTGTGGGTGTCACGTGTCTGCCGTGCGCTAATCACCTCGCTGAGCTTCATGGCAGCTGCAAGGCAGGCATTTGGGGCCAGCCCGGGGACACAGCCCCTGTCCCATCGCCACCTACCCCCCGACCGATTGTGACGGCCTGCACACGTCCCCTGGGGAGCAAATTAGCTAGAACGCTGCCTGCCTTCCGGGGGGAACAGGGGAAGAAATACATCGAGCTCCAGTCTGGTGCGCCCGCCACCTTGGGGTCCGTCTGTGGACGGGAAAGGGGGCCGTGGTCCCATCCTGAAGGACGCGGATACCCAGTAGTGGTTCCCCCCGCTTCCCAGGACCTCAGAGGAAGGGGACACCAAGCTCAGCACATGCCTGGACCTCGGGGACTTGGGCTGGTGGCCAGGTCCCTGGAGCCCCGGCTCGGTCTTTATGCCGGATGGTAACAGCCGGCGTCTTTGCTTGACACGAGAGACCTTTCCGGCACCCCTCCTGTGCTCCCCCCACCGTTAGCTGTCCCTTCCGCGCGGAGCACTTTGGATGTTTCAGCTCAGCTAACGAGTACTTCCGTCCCTGTGGGTAAGCCCCCAGCAGGCGAGGGACGCAGTCCGCGTACAGCCCTCCCGCTCGGGTCCCGGCGGAAGTGGGGTGAAACCTGTCAGCTGTCCGGGGGACTGCGCTGGGTTCCCAGCAGGTTCTGGGAGTGAGTCTTGCCTTCCTCGGCCCCGTGCCTGTAACTGAGGGTGGCGTCCTGGGCCCAGGTTCCCAGGGTGACTGTGAGGAGGCCCTGGGGGTGGACCCGGGCTGCTTTCCTGCGGGTGGGGGTGGGGGTGCTCAGACCCTTCTTCCTCGGCTCACTCCGCTCACCTTCCTGTCGCCCCTGGAGGCGCCGGGGGCCACGTCCCGGCCACACGGCTGTCCTAGGCCTCAGCTGGCCCCAGCCGGGAGCCCCGCCCCGGAATTCTTTCCTCCGGGCTTCCCACCACCTGCTCTCCTCCGTGTCGCCCCCACCTGCGCGGCCCTCGCGCCAGCCGCTGCCCGGCCAAGCACGCACTGCCGGCCGTGTGCCCCCCGGGCCTGCGCCCCGGCCTGCTCTGCCTGCCAGGTCACCCCTGCACATCCCAGCCCTCGCATCTCTGTGAGGCTTTCCCCAGCCCTCCCCCACGGCCTCTCCTCCTTGCCCCAAGGCCCCTCCTGTCCCCTCCCGTGACAGTGTGGCTCTAGTTCTGTCTCTCTAGTAACCTAAAGAGGCTGCAAATCCTCCGCTCCTCTTCCCGCAGCTCGATCCCCTTCAGCTGGTGACCCGGCGAGGCCCCGGGGACATGTGGGATCCACAGAATGTTGCGGGAATAGCCTTGCAGCTTTTCCGGAGCTCCGGAAGGTGGCTCTGGGGCGGTGCGGAGCCCAAGCCACATGCAGAGGCCGGCTGTGGGTGCCTGTGGGTGCCGGGTGGACAGCGCAGCGCCCAGCCAGCACCAGCTTCCCGCCACTGAGCGCCGTCCTGCACGCCGCGTCCAGCCGAGCCTTCAGATGACCCAGCCCCAGCTGCTGCGCCCGTGACCTCACGAGAGCGCTTCCGGCTGGCCCCCGTCAGCCCCCAGACTCTGAAATCTAACAAACTGTTTGAAGCCGTTAAGCTTCGGCGTGATTGTTTTGGGGCAGCGGATAACTGAACGGATCTCCCTCACACTGGGCCGTGCGTCCCCGAGGACAGGCTTGTGTCCCTGTTCCTCCGGTCCCAGCCCAGGGTCCGGTAAGGACCGAGTGCGCCTCAGACAGCCCTGGAGTGCACGAATGAAACCCATCGAACTCACCGTTCACCCTGAGATAGAAGAGATTTATTAGCAAGAGGTAATCAGGAAACATATATTTTTACAAAAATGGAAATTTCTTTTTTCCAAACAAGCTGTAAGTTGAAATATTTTAGGACTCAAGGGAATCCTCATACCACTGCGGTATTGCTTACAGCGGGGGCGGTCCGTGCGCCGTCCTGGGGCCGCCGGCCGCGCCCGAGCTGGCCTGTCCCCTCCCCCCACCCGCCGCTGTCCGGTGTCGCAACATGAGCACTGACCGAGCAACTGGACTCCCGCCGGGAGACGTGCGGACGGGACTCCGGTGTGTGTGACACACTCGCTTGATTTCCTAGCTCTGCGGAGCGGCACCCCTGTCACGAAGCGCACAGATTCAGAGCATCTCGACGCAAGCTGTGGTGACCGTCAGGCGGCTGCGAGAGGAGTGACATCTTCTGAGTCCCTGACTTGCGGCGGGTGCCGGGCAGCGGTCGGCGGAAGTCGGCGCGACTTTGCGAGGTGACTCCGCTCCCCTGGGGACGCTCCGGGGCCTCGGCCAGGTTCACGGAGGCGCCCACTCATGCTACCTGGCGCGATTCCTAGAGCAGGGAGCGCGGGGGGCCCGCACGGGGCGCGCTGGTGTCGCGGGGCGTGGGTCGCAGCGGAGAGGACCCCCTCCGTCCAGGTTACCGGGAGACGGAGAGTTCTGACCCCTGGGCTTTTGGCTGAAAAAGCTGCTTTGGAAACTGGCATCACCGTCAGCGGGAAGATCCGTGAATGACTGGACTTCAGGGTGTGGTCCCCTCCCGCCACCCCCCACCCCCCCAGTTATAACGACTACGTGGAACATGCTGGAAGGGCGCCCGGCGGGGGTGGGGGGGCGCCTCAGCCTGGGGGGCCTGGGCCGCGGAAGGACGAAGCGGGGTGGCGCCCAGGCCGGCGTCTGCATGGGCTCCGTCTCCCCGTCTGAGAGGGGGGGGGCTGGGAGGGCGACGGCCGCGGCTGGAAAGAACGAGGCGCTGCGGGGGCGGGGCGGGCGGCGAAGTCTCAAACGGAGCAGAGACTCCTATTCCGGGTCTACGGGGATCTAAGAACGAGAACGGATTTGTATTCTTGGAGAAGCACATACTGAGAGGAAAATCCGGGAACCAGACAATTATGTACACATCACACCGCGAGGGTCCGTGGGGCGCCGCTGCAGGCGCCCCGCTTCAGGTGGGCAGTTTGGGCTCCATCCGCAGGGAGGACTCGTAGAGGCTCTCCTCGTCCATGACGAAGGACCGGTCCAGCAGGTACTGGGTCACCTGGCAGGGGGAAGGCACGGGCGAGTGGCCGGCGGCAGGGGCGGCGGGGGCACGCGGGCTGCGCTCCCCGACTGCGGGCCTGGCGGGGGCGGGGAGTCACCCCCGCTGACCCCCAGGGAAGGATTTTGGGCTTGTGTTTTGACCCTCTGAGGGGTCAGCCACAGACTAGGCGGTGAGCGCCTTCCACGTTCTTTCAACGCTTATGCCGAAAAAAGCATGAGGCTGACAGCGTGAGCGACATGCAGCCCAGAGAAGGCAGGCGAACCCGGCCTTCCGGGGCCGAGGGGACCCCCCCACCCCCGCATGGGCTCCAAGGGGCGGGCGCCCCAGCCGCGCGGCGGCCCCCCTTCAGCAAGGCTCCTGCAGCTGGCGCTTGTTTGCAACCCTCTCTTTTGGTTGTTTTTCGCTCTGCAACCAGGGCAGAAGGAAAACCACATCACAGGCGGCTGCACCTTGGGGGACTTTCCGCCCTGTGAACTTTGTCACTAGGGAGCGTCCCTTATCAAAAAGGTGGTGTAAACGCTGCCTCTCCTGGCTTGGAGGGCCCGACGTGGGCTCCAACCACCCTGGGGCAGGTGACAGTCAGACGGGGCGGCAAGGTCAGCATGCCGCGGAGCAGCGGGGAGCTCACTGCTGTCGGGGGAGAAGGAAGACGGAGGGCTTCCTGGAAGAGCTGGCCTTTGAGCGGCCCGGGCGGTCAGGGGATGAAAGGGCTTGGGCGTGGAGGCCCAGGGGGAAGGTGTGCGGATGGAGCGCCTGTGTGACAGCACAGGTGACACGGGGAAACGGCCACCGGCTTACCTTCACCTGGTGTTCTATCTTATAGGCAGTTTGCTGGAACTGGCGAATCTCTCGGATGATATGCGAGATCTGTGAGGAGGAGGCGGTGTCGGGAGCCCGTTTCCCTCTCGGGCTCCCTCAGCCCCTCGGCTCCGCAGCACAGGTGGGGCACCGCCAGCCACGCCTGAAGTCGGCCTGTTTGCACGCACATACGCACACACGCGCACACACACACATGATGCGTGCGACGCACACCACACACGCGCACACACACATGCACACACACGCACACACACGTGCACGCACACACGTGCGCACACACGTGCGCACACACACGTGCGCGCACACATGCATGCGCGCACACATGCACACAGCTGTGCGCGCACACACATGCACACACACGCGTGCACACACACGTGCGCACACACCCCACGCACACACCCAGCACACACACGTCGCGCGCACACACCACCACACACGCACATGCACACGCACACATGCACACACACGTGCGCACGCGCACACATGCACACACACATGCACACACACACACATGCACACACATGCACACACACGTCTTACACATCACTGCACACACACACGCACACACACGTGCACACACACGTGCGCGCACACATGCCACACACCGCACATGCACACGCACACACGCACACACACGTGCGCACGCGCACACATGCACACACATGCACACACACACGTGCGCGCACACACGCACACACACACATGCACACACACCGTGCACATGCACACGCGCACACACACATGCACACACACACGTGCGCACACACATACACACATGCACACACACATGCGCGCACACACATACACACACACAGCACACACACACGTGCGCACACACCACCCTTCGCACGCTGCCTCCAGGAGGGCCCTGTGTTGGCACATGGCTTCCTTCGCACCAGCAGTCTGGGTCCGGGGTGACACTAGTCAAAAATGTACAGGTTGATGATGCGAGAGAAAGGGCATCATTCGGTTGGAGGGGACAGGCTGTCCAACAGCCCAAACAGCACCCACGTCTCAGCAAAAGCCAGGCACCTGCCACAGGGCCCCATCCTGTCACCAGGTCACCAGGATGGTTGACAGAGATGGCCTCCTGGGGAGCTGTGTGTTGAGTGGAAACCCCATCACATAGAACCCATTCAAGGGTGATGTGAGCAGGGGTGGGGGGGCCACAACATGCCCCCCAAGTCCCAGCTCTCTCCCCCAGTCCCAGGTCCCCCCCAGATCCTAGGTCCCCTCCAGGTCCCAGCTCTCTCCCCCCAGGTCCTAGCTCCCCCCTTGGTCCCAGCTCCCGCCAGATCCCAGCTCCCCCCTAGATCCCAGCTCTCTCCCCTCGGTCCCAGCTCCCCACCAGATCCCAGCTCCCAGGTTCTGGCTCCCTCTGGTCCCAGCTCCCCCCAGATCCCAGCTCTCTCCCAGTCACAACCACCTCCGATTCCCATTACACAGATCCCCAGATCCCTAGTCCCAAGCTCGTGTGCGGTTCTTAGCTCCCCCAAGATTCCAGCTCCCTCTCGGTCCCAGCTCCCCCAGATCCCAGGTCCCCCCAGATCCCAGCTCCCCCCAGATCCCAGCTCCCCCCCAGGTCCCAGCTCCCTCCTCACACTCGGAAGGTGATGCAGTGATTGTTTGCCCACTTGGTCCACGTGGCTGGCTCTGCCTGTCCCCTGCGGGGTGACCGTGGGTGGGTCATGGAGCCCTGCACGCCTTGGGCTGCTCCCCTGTGAGCTGGGGTGCAGGGTACCAAGCACCTGCACCCCTCGGCAGGCTCCCCCCGAGGGAGTGTGGGAAGGCGGGCCAGGGTGGGGGCCTGGCCAAATGCTGTTTGCCCCTTGGGGACCCACGGCTCCTGCCGGAGAAGCCAGGGCCAGGCTGCCGGCAGCTCTGGCTTGATCGCAGGTCAGGTGGTCCCGGGCCCCAACTCTGGTTTGGAGGCCCCCCTGCCCTGCCCCGGAACACGTACCATTCTCATCTTGGAGAAGTTGACCAGGCCGTCCTCCGTGTAATTGGGCGTCCCCTCTTCGATAAAGGCCAGGTCAGTGAGGTACATCCCCAGGTAAGGGACACAGGGTGGGTCACAACTTCGAAGCAAATGACATTAAACAAAAGTTTTTCATTTGAAAACGTGTCTATGGCAACAGACGCCCTGCATGCACGTGCCGGGGGCTCAGGGCTTTCTGGGCGCCGGGAGGCCTGGGATTGCCAGCGCCTCAGGGTCAGTCCTCAGGGTGACGGCCACAGACCAGCGGCGTGGATGTCTCCGCCAACGGTCCCTCACTCACCAAGCCAGAAAGGCCCCCTCCTTCTTGGATGCAGGCTTCGGGCTCTGCCGCCAGCCCCTCCCACCTCCCTCTCCGGTCTCCGCATTGAGAGTCTCCACCCAGCCCTGCCTGGAGTCACCTCCCGGGGACCCGACGGCCCCCCATCCTGCCAGCACCCCCCACTTCTGTTCTGGACGCTCCTCTGCCCTGACTGCCAGCTCGCCGCACAGGGTCTCCTGCCCACCCGAGCACTGGGGTGTCACGCAGGAAACCCTGCCCTCTGAGGTCACCTCCTGCAAGTGGCTTCTAGGCAGGGGGTTGGGGGACAGTGTCGCTGACAAGTGACTTTTTGGGGAGGGAGCCTTTTGGGAGACGGGCCCCAGGAGTGACGGGCCACACTGTTCTGACTTGGGGGGCTTCCGTTACGGCTTTATTGGGGGGTATCGCCCTGGCGCCTCTGGGCTGGGCCCCAGGGAGAGACTGATTTTGTGTGGGCCCAGCGGCCACCGTGTTCTGGCACAGCTCCAGCCGCGCCCTCGGGGGCCCCTGGCAGTGCCCGCAGCCGCCTCAGCCCAGCACACAGATGCAGGTGGTCTTCGGTCCTCCACTTCTGACTCCTTGAGGCCACGCGGCCCACTCTGGAGGAAGGGGGGCAGGGAGGTGCCTCTGCCCCTTGCTTGCTACGTGTGACCCTTGACCTGAGGGTCAAGGGCGCCCTCACATGATGGAGCTGATCGCCACGCAGGTCTCCTCTCGATTTTTCTCTTTTTGAACAAGTAGCAACAGGTCCCGGGGTGAGAGGTGGCGAATGTCGGGACCCCTGTCTGACCCGAGCACCTCGGCCTTGTTTCCACCGTGTCTACTGTGGTGACTTCCCATTTCCCATTCGGATGCACTTTTCCTTCTTATTTAAAGTCACCTTGGGGAAGACGTGAGCTAATTACAGGGCGGCTGCTGCGCAGACGGTGGCCTGCGAGCGGCAAAGCCGGGAGAGAGGCGGCCCCGGGCGTCAGAGAGACCGTGCACAGAACTGTTTTCTGACCTGTAGGTCGTGACTCTCTTGAGGGGTGATGAGTGTCGATCAGCTTTTTAAAAAATGAAAACAAACCCAACAACCCAGAGGTAAAAGAAAATATCTGAGTTCGTCGCACAGGCCGAATGTATGTTGCTTTGTGAACTTCTGCTCCTGTCTGCACGTGTGTGCTTGTAAAGAAGAAATACATTCCTACGGGTTGTGATTTAAAAATAACAAAAACAGGACTCCATGGGGGCCTGTGGCCACACCGTCCGTGACAGCCACAGGCCGGGCTCCGTTCCCGCCCATCAGCCTCCACGTCTGCGCAGCAGAGGCTGGGGGGCTGAGGGACGGGGCTCAGAGACGGAGAGGCAGCCCCGGAGCCAGCACTCGGGGGTTCACGGGCCAGCGGCGTCGGGGAGGGGCCAGCGCACCGGGCTACTTCTGCTCCGGACAGTGACTCGGGGACGCGGAGGGCGGGAAGGCCTCCTGTCCCGGGGGGAGGGCCGTGGCCGCAGCCCTGGGACGAGCAGAGTATTCCCGGAGGCCCTACGGGGTCTCGGGCTTCCCAGAGCGGTGGGAAGCCAGCGGTTCCTCTGATCACGGGCGTGGATTCCCGACGTGCTCACTGGGCTCAGGAGCCAGCGTAGGGAGATGGCCGGTGTCCGCGTCCGTCACCCGCAAATGGCGTCATAGCCCCGTCACAACTCGGTCCCTAGTCACTGCCTCTCCGGGGAGGCACCTGGAGGGAGGGGCCAGGGAAGGGCCCACGGACAGTCCACTGACGAGCACCCCCTCCTGCAGCCAGAGCCAGAGCCCGCGTTCCTCTAAACGGGGGTTTCTGATCAAATTGGAGCCCGCGGGCAGTTACGCGACCGTGTGCTGGGTCGAGACCAGGCCAGCGGGCAGTTCCAGAACGGACCCCAGCAGGGCCGGTGACAGAACGTTACTGAGACTTGACTCTCAGCCACAGCTTGCTGCACGGAGGTGGAGGGCCGGCCTCTGGGCCGGGAAGGAGGAGGGCAGACAGGCCGCGCTCAGGGGTCTGGGCAGGGCCTCAGGGTGCAGGCAGCACGTGCCGTCGGTGGGCCCGGGGCGGGGGGTGGGGTGGGGCGTGTAAGAGTGGCTGAGGGAGGAGAGGAAGGACGTAGGGGCCAAGTCTTGGCTGGCAAAGGCCATTCACTACCTGGGTGCGGGCACAAAACCCTTTCAGCGACCGGCTACACAGAAGGCCTGGGGCCAGTGCTGGGGCTGAGGGCCCCGCGGTGAGGCTGCGCCCGGGCTCCTTGTGTGGGCAGGTTGCCAGCTGTGTTCAGGGCTGCCATCTCCTTCCCTCCCGTGATCGCTGTCCCCGCCTGTGACCCCTCCCGTGATCGCTGTCCCCGCCTGTGACCCCTCCTGTGATCCCTGTCCCCTGCCTGTGACCCCTCCTGTGATCCCTGTCCCCTGCCTGTGACCCCTCCTGTGATCCCTGTCCCTGCCGGTGATGCCTCCTGTGATCGCTGTCCCCTGCCTGTGACCCTGCCTGTGACCCCACCTGTGACCCCTGTCCCCGCCTGTGACCCTCCTGTGACCCCTGTCCCCCTGACCCCTCCTGTAACCCCTGTCCCCACCTAGACCCCTCCTGTGACCCCTCCTGTGATCCCTGTCCCCACCTGTGACCCCTCTTGTGATCCCTCCTGTGACCCCTGTCTCCGCCTGTGACCTCTCCTCTGACCCCGTTCCCCGCCTGTGACCTCCTGTGACCCGTCCCCACCTGTGACCTCCTGTGATCCCTGTCCTCTGCCTGTGACCCCTCCTGTGATCCCTGTCCCCACCTGTGACCCCTCCTGTGATCCCTGTCACCGCCTGTGACCCCTCCTGTGACCCCTGTCCCCGCCTGTGACCCCTCCTATGATCCCTGTCCCCGCCAGACCCCTCCTGTGATCCCTGTCCCCTGCCTGTGACCCTCCTGTGACCCCTGTCTCCGCCTGTGACCCCCTCCTGTGATCCCTCCTGTGACCCCTCCTCTGACCCCCATCCCCACCTGTGACCCCTCCTGTGACCCCCATCCCCGCCTGTGACCCCTCCTGTGATCCCTGTCCCCTGCCTGTGACCCCTCCTGTGATCCCTGTCCCTGCCGGTGATCCCTCCTGTGATCGCTGTCCCCTGCCTGTGACCTGTGACCCCTGTCCCCGCCTTTGACCCCGCCTGTGACCCCACCTGTGACCCCTGTCCCCGCCTTTGACCCCTCCTGTGACCCCTGTCTCCGCCTGTGACCCGTCCTGTGACCCTGTCCCCGCCTGTGACCCTCCTGTGATCCCTGTCCCCGCCTGTGACCCTCCTGTGATCCCTGTCCCCTTTGACCCCCTCCTGTGACCCCTGTCTCCGCCTGTGACCCCTCCTGTGACCCCTGCTCCGCCTGTGACCCCTCCTGTGATCCCTGCCCCCGCCTGTGACCCCTCCTGTGACCCCTGTACCCTGCCTGAGGCCCCTCCTGTGATCGCTGTCCCGCCTGTGGGACAGGCCCCGGGGCTCACTCAGCAGCACAGCTCTGGGTGCACAGCATGGGGACCCGGAGAGGGAGAGGGGGTGCAGGACACTCTGCCGCCTCCGCAGGCCGCCTTCCCCCGCAGGGCGTGGCCTCCGTGTGCATAAAGCAAGAACCCGTTTGCATAAAGGTCTGAGCTCCCGAATGCCCGAGGCCCCCGCCACCCCTTGCAGCCTGGAGCAGAGGCGTCTGGGACAGGCTGACACGGGCCCCTGGGAAGGAGGGACGGTGGGGACTGCGACAGACCCAGGCCACGGAGGCGACGGCGGACGAGGAAGCCATAGGCAGGAGGCAGATGGAGGGGCGCCCGGGCAGACGGACAGGCGGGTGAATGCACAGTGGGTGGCCCCACAAGCTCCGCTCAGGGACACCGAGCGGCCCTGGCGGGAGGGCACGGATGGCGGGCATGTCTGAGGACAACATGGCGGAGATGAACGCAGCAACGGCACACGCAGCTGGCGGAGGCCGGGCGGGAGGGAGACGCAGGGCACGCGGCTGGCAGCGGGTGCGCCGGGGGCTGGACGCCCGTCCCCAGGCCCCGGGCGGGGACCGGGGAGAGGCGCCTCTGCAGGAGCGGGACGCGGGCGGCCCGGGTCTCTCCAGGGAGGCAGGGCCGCGCAGCAGCGGGCGCCCGACACCAGAGCCGCCCACGTGAGCTGTGGCCGCCGTGGCACCAGGGCTCGGCAGAACGCCGGGAGAGGCTGGACCCTCAGGCGAAGCACACGGCACCCGGCCTCCAGGCCACCTGGGCCCGGGCCTGGCTCTGTCACCAGCCACGAGGCCTCAGCTTCCTCGTCTGGGGAAACGGGACGGGAGAATTTGCCTTCCGGCGGTCCTCCGAGGGGTGAGTGGCTCCCCGCGGGTTTGGCAGTGTCTCTGGTGGTCACAGCTCAGCTTGGGGACGGCACGGGCACCTCGGGCCGAGGTGGGGACGCTGCGGAAAGCGCACACGGCACGGGAGGCCCTGGGCCCGGCCCTGCGCCGGTGACAGCCCTGCCGCCTGGCTTCACGGTCGGGTGCCGTCTCTGACAGCAGGGCGCCCACGCTCGGCCTGGTGACCACTTGACAAGAACAGGAAATGCCATCCCGTTAAGAAAACACCTTGACCTCACACCTCTCTGATGTCAGAAATACGGAAACGTGGGGATGTGTGGCGTCATGGAGTCTGCGGCCACGGCTGGGGCCACGGTGGCTGTCACGCGTGCCACACCGTCCTGGGAGCTGCGGCCGAGACTGTGGGACGGCTTTAGCGGATGGTGGAGGACAAAGCGGACCCACCCTAGAGGTCTGGGGAGCCCGGGGGCCATGTGGGTAGACGGATGACAGACAGACAGACAGACCTCCTGCCCGGCCAGACAGGGCGCGTGAGGCCTCACAACACGGTTCTACAATTTGAAAAATAACGGTGACAAAAGGGCACACACTTACTTTTTCAGAGCTTCTCTGAGATTCTTAAATCTGCCCTCTGATGACACAAGCTTTTGGAGCTTGTCAATCAAAGCTTTTGTCTAGAAAGAATCAGAAGCATTTACTAACGCGCGCTCACATGGCCCGAGGCACCGGCCCACGGTTCACGGGCTCCGGCGCCCCTGCTCTGCCTCCCCGCGGGCAGGGCCTTTCCGGGGACTGCCCCCCGCCTCCTGAGGAGTCTGCCACGGACCCTTGTTCTGTGACTCTGCGAGACATTCGCACACTTAGCAGCGCAGGGGTGGGCCGTGGGGCACCTGGGTGCCGGATTCACCCCTGGAAACACGGATCTGGACCGGGGGTGGGGGTGGGACCTGGTAACTGCAAGGGGCCCCTCCAGAGCCGAGCACGGCTGTGGCCGTGGCTTCACTTCCGTGGCCCTTCCTGCACCCTGGACCCCAGGGATGTGGCCAAGGGTGGGGGCACAGAACCACACCTGTGAATCTCAGGACCCTGCGCTCATGTAAGAATCAAGAGAAAAGGTGGTAGATGAGCTGATCGCCTGTAAAGAAAAGCCCGGACGGAGCAGAGCGAGCCCCCAGCCGAGCGTCCTGTCTATCTACGCGGAGGCTGCCTGGGGTCTGGCTTCGCGGCCTTTCCCTGCGGGCCGGCGGACCCTGGCCTTGGCGGTCCCCGGCTCCCTCACACAACAGTGACACAGCCTGGCGACCCCTCCCTTCCAGCTCTCATCCTCAAAATCCAGGCTGGCCGAGGGCCGGCGCTGGAGGCCGGCTGTGGGCGCGCGGCCTGGAGGGGACGGTGGGCACGCGGGCCAAGCACACCCCTAGGCTCTGGGCCAGATGTTTCTCAGAAATCTGCCTGCAGAAAACGACACTGGGTCTCCATTCAGGAGGGAGAAGAGACCGGGGCGTGGTCCTCGAGGGGACCGCTGAGGGGCGGCTGCCCGGCCCCGTTCCAAGCAGAAACGCACGTGGACCTGGTGAAGGGCGCCCAGCCACGGGCTGCCCAACGCAGCCCCCTCGGGTACTGGCCTGCGGCCTGGTGCCGAGGCCAGCCTCCACCTGGGGTCTCCGCTTCCTCCTGCACTTTCTAGACCTCTCTTTCCAGAGCTGCTGCCCGCCCCTCCCCCTCCCCACCGGCCTGTGGGGCAGTGGCCTGAGGCCACACATGGGGGCCCAGTGTCCTGTACCGGGCCCCCCCACAGCCCTGCACATCCTCCACGCACCCCTCCTGCTCCATCGCTGGCCTCCACTTTCACATCTGGAAAACGGGAGGGTGGGCCCAGGTAGGGTGGGCCCAGGTATTCCCTAAGGCAACAACAGGTCTGATATCCTAGGATGTGGGCCACACAGAAGCCAGATCGGGAGGTCCCGCTGGCCACTTAGTGGCCACCATGCTAGCGGTCCTGAGGATGCAGCAGGGGATGTTCTGATGTGCGGGAGTTTGGACAGACTTGGGACCGATCTGTGGCTCTGAGATGGACACGCTTAGATTCCTTCCACACCTGTGCTCCTCCAGGGTGGCCTTCGGTCCAGGAAGGAGCTTTGCAGCCTGGGAGGTCGCCGGAATTTTCCCGCTGCTGCTTGAAATGTGAGTTCCAACTTGGAGCGGCCGGGCTGGGAGCCTGCGCCCCTCGGTGCTCAATGGGACACGGGCCCCTGGGGTTTTGGGCATCTCTGCCAGGAGGGCAGAAACAAGGGGCCCTTGGAACGTGTCAGTGAAACCAGAGGCCAAGCACGGAGGCTGCCTTGTCGTGCGAAGAAAGGTGATCACAGAGCCTCCTGAGGGACACACGATCTCCTCTTGGCCAAACAGAACACTTCCCGGCGGCCAAGGCTGCTCGCTCCCGAAGGAGCCCCCGAGGACTCTGCCCAGCAGACTTCTGTCCCTACTGAGCTTCATCCGTCCTCCGGGGAGGAGACACACAGATCTGTTAGTCACCTGCACCGGCCCGCGGAGGGGCCCGGTCTGTCCACTCCTGGAGGGGGACCCCCTTTCAGAGAGGACGGGGGAGCGAAGGGGAGAACAGGGAAACGGAGCCAGAAGTCCCCGACAGCCTGGCTGCCTGGCTTCCTCCAGGGGCTGGCCTGGACTGGACATGATGCTTTTCTGCCTCGGGCACATCCAAGCTAATGATAAAAACTACCTGCCGGGGCTGCATCTCATGTCCTCTAAGAAATGTGGGCCGTTGTGGGGGCCTGGAGGGGGGTCACAAGCATCCACGGGATACCGGGGGAGAGGCAGCGACCCGTCTGGGGCGGGTGCAGGCCGGGTGCCGTGCAGATGTGCCAGCGGAGGGCTGGGGGCAGCCGGCGGGGCCCTGAATGGCATCCCCGAGTGTGGGCCTGGCCGTTCGTCTTCATCTCTAACTGCCCTCCCTCCGTACCCGCCTGACAGAATGGAAGACTTTGGGAAGGTCACGGTGGTTCCCTCCCAAGTCCACAGTAAGGGCGATGCTGGAGAACGAGGCCAACAGTCAGGGAGCCCCCAGTGTGGGGGCCCCGGAGAAGACAGCCTTGTTCTGACAGCCCCAGGGCAGGCCCACCCACGTCCCCTCTGAGCCCTCACAGGCCACATCGGCCCGGGCCACTTGGGGGTCTGCAGTGGCCTGCTCAGGAATCCACAGCACCATGTGCCACGTGTGGCCAGATGTGCCCTTGGCCTGAGCCCCCTGCGTCCACCCTCTGTTCCTCCCAGGAGCCGGCTAACAAGCTGGCCCCTCCTACTGCCCTGGCCCAGCCCTGGCATCTCCACGTGCAGGTTGGGGTCAAGGCATCTGCCACATGCACTAAGGACGTGGCCCGAGTGCCCCACTGAGCCCTGCTCTTAGGACCTCAGTGACTTCCTCGTGACCGCCATGTAGGGAACTTTATTCCCAGAGAGAATCATGTTCTGAATGAATAAAGATCAAGCCTGTATCTAAGGCCACCAACTACCCCATGGGTAACAGGGACCGGCTGCCTCCCTGGAGGCCAGGAGGGCCGGAGAAATTAGAGGCCTGGGAAGGAAGCTGCAAGCTCGCCCAGCCACTGTCCGCGCAGCCGGCAGACGCGGACTGGCATCCGCAGGGAGCCACCACCCTTCTCTCTCAGCTTGAGGACAAGGGTATGGGGACAGGAATCACTCTTATACTTCCCGCTCTGGAGTATTAATTACTCAAGTGGGAAGTAAAGTCTCCCGGGTCCCAGGACCACATTTGTGGTCCCGGTACCCGCTCCCAGGTGATGCGGGAGAAGAGCTTCTCCTGGAAGAGGGCTTCCCGGGGAGTCGGCCCCCACCCTGTCCTCTGCCCATCTATGGACGTCCGGAGCGAGCACCCTGGCGCCCCAGCCCCAGCCCGGCCCCAGGCAGGCAACGGCGCCGGCTCCCGGTCGCACCTGCTTGGAGACTTTGAGCCACGTCTTTTTCAGCCGGAATATTGCGCTGCGGTTCATGGATGAGGTGATCTCCAGGACTGCATTATAGTTGTGCAGACAGCGGCATATGTCGGCCACGGCCACCCACTTCTCGATGGCGCTCACTCTGGCGTTGATGTCTTCATTGCGGATGATCTCTGAAGCAATCAAGTTACTGATCTTTAAGCCCGTGTAATGAGACAAGAAAAAGGAAGAGGTGTAAGTATTGCAGAGATGATCAGACACCATTATGTGTAGATGATATGACTGCCAGTACCTACTAGAAAACGCCATGAAAAATATTCTCGAAATTCCAATGGGAATGTGCCAATTACCTAAAAACTTAAATAGATGAGGATTTCGGAAGATGCTACATGGAAACAACTTACTAAAGGTTATAAACGGTTTGGATTATGAAGAACCAGATCCAATTCCCAAACAGGAATGTAAATATGCCATTTTTCGAAACTAATACATGACTTTTTAAATTTTTGAACAGTTTTTACCCCTTTTTATTTATTTATTTTTAATTTATTTTTAAACATTTATTCATTTATGAGAGAGACAGAGCAAAACAGGGGAGGGGCAGAGAGAGAGAGGGAGACACAGAATCCGAAGCAGCTCCAGGGTCTGAGCTGTCAGCACAGAGCACGACATGGGGCTCAAACTCACTGCGAGATCATGACCTGAGCCGAAGTTGGAGGCTTCAACTGACTGAGATGCCTCAAGTTATACTAACTTTTTAAATGTTTTTTTTATTTTTTTATTTTTATTTTTTTTATTTCTAGGAGAGAGAGAGAGAGAGACAGCGTGAGCAGGGGAGGGTCAGAGAGAGAGGGAGTCACAGACTGAAACAGGCTCCAGGCTCTGAGATGGCAGTCAGCACAGAGCCCGACGCGGGGCCCGAACCCACGAACCGCGAGATCATGACCTAAGCAAAAGTCGGACGCTTAACCGACTAAGCCACCCAGGCGCCCCTAAAAGGAATATCTCCATGAAATCTTCCAGAAAACAGAAAAAAAAGGGTATGTAACAACATATTCTATGAAGCCAGTATAATCTTGATACGGAAAGTAGATACAGAGAATACGAGAAGGGAAAACCACATGACCACGACCAGGTTGTCTGTCCCTGGTATGCAAGGAAGGGTGATCATCAGAGAAAAATCTGTAAGTGTCATTCACCGCGTCAACAGTTTAAAGGAGGTTAAGCCGTGACCCTCTCAGTAGATGTGCACATCAATTTTGCTAAAATTCAGTACCGAGCTGTGGTAAATGTCGTCAGCAAACAAGGAAGAGGAAAGAATTTCTTTAACTTGATAAAGAAACAAACATTATCCCCAATGGGGAGAGATGAGGAGCTTTCTCTTTGGAAACAGCACCAAGATTCACCATCAACATTTGTACTCAACTCTGTCGCAGGGGGGCCGCAGGCAGCAGGCAGCCCACCCCCCACCTCGCCCGGGCGCCTGAGAGCCTGGTCGGTGCCACTCAACAAGGCAAAGGGCGTGGGGAGCCCCAGACACAGCCAGGGAGAGACAGAGAACAGCTGCAGGCCGGGACGGCCACCACGAGGGAGGTGCGCATTCTGTCTGAGGGACGGGGCGGCTTCTGGGGGGCGGCTAGATGCCAGGTGGTGATGAGGGCAGCCCTCGAGGGAAGCTGTCTTGCTGTGTGATGTGTGAAAGTGAACCCCCTTGGGCCTCGGTTTCCCCATTCGCAAAGTGAGAATAACAGGTCAACGAGACGATGCTTGCCAAGCCCTCAGCACAGCGCCTGCACTCGGCACACAGGCAGCAAACACTCGCCTCACACCCCGCCCTTGGCTTACTTGGGTCTTGGGTGCACACAGCTGGGTGGGGGGAGTTGGCGGGCCTGGGTTTGGCCGCCCAGGGCTGCTGTGCGATCCAGGACATGCCCACCTGTTTCGCGCACTGTCTCCAGTTGGACGTGCTGCCCTGTGTTCTGTCTGCTGGGTGCCCTACGGGGGCCCCCACCCCAAGCTGCAGTGTGGCCGTCTCTCTTCTCCTCCCTCTCCCAGAGAACCCCTCCCCACCCCCACCCCGCCCCGGTGCGGGGTGTTGACCAGGAGCCCGGGCCAGGCAGTCAGGACAAGTGGAATCATGTCCTCCTGGGGCCTTCTCTTATGGGGCTGACTCAGCTCAGGGGGACAAGATGGAATTGCTAGTGCCCTCGGGTCTGGGGGGCGCTGGGTGTGGACAGGCCCTGTGTCGGTGGGGTTGGGGTTCTGGGCGTGGACGGGCCCTGTGGCTGGGGGGCTGAGGAGGCTGGGCGTGGACGGGCCCTGTGGCTGGGGGGCTGAGGAGGCTGGGCGTGGACGGGCCCTGTGGCTGGGGGGTTGGGGGAGGCCACACAGCAGACAAGAGTCAGGAGCTCCCAGGGCATGTGCCCTCAGAGCCCAGGTTTTCTGTGTCAACGTGGGGGTAACAGCCCCACCTTTAAGGCTCGGGAGGTCACAGTACATGCAAAGTGCAGGCTGTACTTTCCTGTGGAAAGAAAACCCGGGGGGGAAGCCCCCTCCCCTGCCACCCCGTACTCACGTCGTTGAAATGCTTTGTGGTTTTCATGATATAAGGGGTCCGCTCATTCTTCTCCAGCTTCATCCAGCCTTGTCCGAAGAACTCCCTGTGGGAAGTAAGGACACCCAGGGCGCATGAGGTTTGCACAGATGACGGCGTTGCTTTCTCTGCCTTTTGAGGCTCTGATTTCTCGGGGAGTAACTTTCGGCAGAGCCCTGGAAGGGACAGGGTCCCAGGCTCGCGGCCTCAGTCCCCTCATCTGTGAAATGGGAGCAATGACTACTTTCCTCACGGGGCTGCCGCACACCAAGGCGAGGGGCGGCGTGAAAGTGTGCTGTCGCGGCAGAGTTTGCACGGGACTTTGCTTGTGACGGAGGAGAACTCGCATCTCAGCGTCCCTGGGCAGAAAGTCGGCAGGACAGGCTCAGGGGTGCAGCATGGGCCGAGCGGAAGGACACAGGGGCCGGCACGTCAAGCCGGCTCTGTGCTCTGGTGACGGCGACCTCGTGGTCCAGCCACAGACGGCCGGAGCCTCCCAGGGGAAGCTGTGGGTGTGGCAGTGACCGTGAGGGACCCGGGCGGGGTGCAGGGGCCGGGGGGAGGAGGAGAGAGCTGTGATTGAGAACTGCTTCTCCTCCCACAGGGAGCTGGTCAGGAATGACGCCTGCTTCGCATCCCGGGCAAGAGGCGGGTTTCCACCCTCCATGCCCATGAGCGAGGGCCTTCGGGAGCTTCAGGGGGGCCGCCCTTCTGGAAAGCAGGGACCAGAAGCCTCAGACCCGACAGGCCAATCCCAGAAAGCTATTCTCGGGCACTTGTCAGCAACTCACAGGAAACTGAGTAACAAGGAGGCTCGCTTCCGCTTCAAACACAGATGTGAAAATCGAAAATGATGCCACGGCTTCACTGCCGCTGGGGAATGCCACCCATCTCTTAGCGCCACGTTGGCCACGTGTGGCCAGCGGTAGGAAGGGGGACTCGCGTTTACCTAACTGGTGTGGTTACAACGAGCATGCCCTGGGGCTGCTTTGAAATCCAGAGCTGTCCCCACGCTCTGCTCCGGGGCGCACGTGCACACACACACACACACACACACACACACACACACGCATGTGCGTACACACACACTCCTTTTCTAGACCTGCAGAGTAGGAGTGCCAAGTGGAGATGCTTCTGGGAAAACACGCGTATGTGTGTGTGCACGTGCAGCTCACAGTGGGGGGGCTTGGGCCAGGAAAGAGGGCCCTCCATTGCGCCCATGGACACACACGTTTACGCATTTCTGTTCAACTGCGGGGAATTCACGTGGCTCTGGGAGCCTCCTGTGCGTGTTCCTGGGTGCAGCCAAAGCTGCCTCCTGGGGAGGAGGAGGGAGGGCTCACACCCACTCACTCGTAAGGGATCTTCTTGAAGACGAGGTGGTCCAGTAAGGTCAGCTGCTCTGCGATCTCCAGGGCCGAGTGGTTTTCAAAGGGCTCTGCCTTCACGCCTTCGGCCTGAGGGAAGCAAGTCCTGAGTCAGGCCCGCCCAGCTTTCTGACTGATTCCTTGTTGTGGTCGCGACTCTGGTGAGTGGGTGGCTGGTGTGTGCAGGGAAGGAGAGGAGGGAGAGGCCAAGGGAGCCGGCGCCTTGCGGTGCCCCGAGCGTGTGCAGGCCTGTACTCCTGAGTCACTGATTCCCCAGCAGGGGTGCCGCCTCACCCCAGTGCATGAATGAGACAGCAGACGCTTCCCGAGGATCACAGCTGGGTCACCGGCTGGGACTCCCAGCGATCTGTTCCTCCCTTCAGGCTCTGTCTGGACCCACAAGTGCCTCTGTAACGTTTCCTTTTAAAACTTACTAGCAGGTGTGGACTCACACGTGTGACTGCCTCCTGGGGCAGTGTTCCTGTCCTGTGCCCAGAGGATGGCTGTGTGGCCTTCATCTTGGGGTTCCCATGTTTCTGGGGGCTGCCGTGGACCCTACCCTTATAGGCACCACCACCTGGGCCCCGACCAGGGGGAAATCCTCAGCAAACGCCTGCCAGGGGCCCAAGGTCCCCGCTGCAGGGATTTGGTAAGAGGTGGGCATGGGGAGGCCTCATGGCTCTGGGAGGGGCAGCGGAAGGGAGGGGGAGGAGTCTGCTGGCCTCAGGAGGGGCCTGTGTCTGCTGACGGAGGAGCCAGGAGCAAGGATCACCCTGACCTCCAACTAGGCCACAGGGGACCCAGGGGCCTGCTACCCTCTCCAAGGCCCCAGGGGCTGAGCTGAGTCCCCCAGAGCTGCACTCATCCCAAGGGCATGGGGTCGGCCCCATATCAAGGGGGCAGATCATCCCTGCTAGATGGTCTCCCTTCCTCCCTCCCTCCTTCCCACTCCCTGAGCAGTCACTGAGGGTCACACTGCCAGGTCCTTGCCAGACACTGGGACAGAAGGACCAGAGACACAAGACCAGGCAGGGACAGGATGCAGGGAAGCAGAGAAAGGAGTTCCCCCTCCAGCTTGCGTGTGTGTGCGCACGCGCACATGTACGTGTGTGTGGCCCCCTGACACAGTCACCACGGGCCGGAAGCCTGGGTGCAGGAGTGTGGGGATGTGAAGCCAGCAGGGATGACAAGTTCTCAGGAAGGCAGTGGGGACACTGTGGGGACACAGTGGGGACGGCAGTCGCAGGTGGCACCCAGGACGCTGTGGTTGGGGTTAGGGCCCTCAGGGGGAGGGTGGGCAGTGCAGCCCACTGCCGAGGGCCCAGGATGGCAGACCTGGCGGGGCTGAGGGCGCATGGGGGGCCTCATCTGGGGAGGGGTGTGCGGGGTCGCCCAGGGGCAGAGAGACTCGGCCAGAGGTTTGCTCAGCATGGGGACCCTGCTCCTTCTTAGTCACCTAGGAAACAAGGGGACCCTGAACCAGAGCTCAGACCCCCAAAGTCTCACTGCAGAAGTCCTTGGGCTCTATGGTGAGGCCATAGGGGCCATGGGGGCCTGGGCCAAACAGGCTGTGTCCCCACAGACTCCGTGGGCACCGGTCCAGTCAGGGAGGGGTAGGGGCGGGGGGCTGCTGGCCAGGGGACAAGGGCTCTCCTGCTCCCGAGGGCAAACAGTGCAGCTTGCCCCCTGCTGAGAGGCGCCAGGAAGAAGTCTCCCAGGTTCCTCCAGCATCCGGGCCCCCAGGGTCAGTCTGGTGACTGTGTGTGAACAACTCCCCCGCCCGGGGCACCAGCCGGAGCACTCAGTGGGCAGGATGTGGGCCCCCTGGAGGCCTGTGCTCCCTCTTGGGTGCCTCACCAGTGCCTGGGGCCACAATCAGGAGGGAGGGAGGGGAGCAGTGGGCCCAGAGCCCTGAGTCCTAGGTCCTCACACTGAGGACAGGAAGCACGGGGGGCCAGGCAGCCGGCTTGGGAGGTGAGGCTGCACGGGCCGGGGGATCACCGCCGCCTCTACCTGCAGGGGGTTCGAAACCATTCTGCCCTGAGCTTCCTCGGCCACCATGCTGGCTGGGGCCCAGGGCTCTGGGGTGGCTCACGGGGGCAGGCTGGGGGGCACGTTGGGTGCCTCCCTGGCCTGGAGAAGGCAGTGGGTCCGGCCAGACCCTAGGAGCGCACAAGACCATCATCCCCGTCCGCCGCGCAGCAGGCCACGGTCAGCCCTGTTCCTCGTGCGAAGTCCTGAGCTCCCCCAGGCAGGCCAAACCCCACCTGACCCCTCAGGAGGAGCCGTTGAGGGGTGCGAATCAGCTCCCTCGTGGGAGTCCCCATGGAGCCGATACCATGACCGTGGGTGGGGCCTGTCACCTCCCCACACCCTCAGCGGCCTCATTGTGAACGCGGTGAGGATGTGAACTCGCTGCCGTTGGTAAGAGCACCTTGCGGTTCTGCTGCCTGAGCCGTCTGTCCGCGTGCTCTGTGACCTCTGCCCTGGGGGTCCACACAGGATGGGACCGAGCACCGTGCGGGGGACAGACTCACCATCTGCATGATCTCCTCCAGTGTGACCTGGTTGTCACCGGGGTCCTCCTGGGTCAGAGTCCTAGGGGACGAGACGGCACGGTGAGCCACCCCATCCCCCTCACCTCCGGGGTGCCCCGCCCCATCCCCATGGGTGAGCACCCCCAGGTCCCCCACCACCCCACCTCTGCCTCTGCTCTGCACTGTCCTGTGCCGCGAGCCCACTGCCCGTTTCCTGTCCTCCAGGGCTCCGTTCCCTGACCCCCCCCGGGGCTCCGTCAGCCCCAGGCCCCTGAGCTCTCAGGCCCGGAGTCCTGGCGTTCGGAAGTCTGTGGGATGCCCCGGCCAGGAGCCCGAGGGCAGGCTGGTGCTTGGTGTGTCCGCCCCGCAGCTCTGGCCCTGGCACAGAGCAGGCCTGCAGCCACGGCTCTCGCAGGCACGAGGGATGAGAATGGCAGGATGGACTCGGGGAAGGAGCTCCAGGCCCCGAGGACAGAGCAGGCGGGAGCCCTCCAAACAGAGGGACAGCGGAGGGGGGCGCAGAAGTGGCCAGAGCGTGTGGAGTGGGCGTGGGGCCATGGTGGGGAGCCAGGGTGGCCCTGAGTCGGGCCAAAGTGCTTTGTTCCCGCCGTGACAGCACTGTGACCGCTGGGGAAGAGGAAAATGCCCGGGACAGACTCCGACCAACAGGACGCCCCCCCCAACTCCCCCGCAGAAGGCATCTTATGTAACCTTATGGCACAGGAGACCATGGCACAGAGAACACGTGGCCTGAAGGGCCCCAGCTGGCCACGGTGCGCGTGCCATTCCCAGCAAGCCACCCAACGCCAGCCTGCTCTTCTCGCTGTGCCCGAGGCGGCGTCTGGGCAAGCTCCCCAGCTGAGGGGGCTCCAGTCAGGGGGCGCGGGGGTCCAGCGCACTCCCACACGGGAGAGACCAGGAGCCTGGGGGTCGACTGTGCAGGTTTGAGTGGTACGGGTGTGGGTGCAGGTGGTGCAGATGTGGGTGCAGATGTGGGTGCGGGCGCAGGGGGTTCGAGTGCAGGTGGTGTGGGTGCAGGGGGTGCTGAGGATGAGGAACCGTGGGACTCTGAAGCCCAGGGCATGATGGCAAGGCCCTGGGCAAGCAGAGTGGATGGTCTGCCGGGAGGACGGCTGGAGACTCTGGCCCCAGGCAGGAAGTGGCTGAAAGTCTGAGTCACAGACGGTGACCTCGGGCAGAGAGGGCAAGAAATGGGAAGGAAGAGCCTGACCCTGAGCCCTGAGCCCTGGCACCCGGACAGGGCCGGAGGCGGACCGGGTCAGCCAGATGACAGCAGCAGGACACCCACTGATGACCTGCAGGAGTGACAGCATGACCTCATCCCTGCCTTGCCGCAGCGCTTGGAATGGGTGTTGCTCACCCATTTTACAGGGGCAGGAAAAGAGGCCGAGGGAGGGGGCCCGCCCAAGGCCACACGGTGAGTCACTGGCTGAGCCAGCTCAGACAGGGGCTGCCTGACCCCTGACTCCACCAAAAGAGGCTGGGGGCAAAATTCTGTTTGACCTTGACTAAGACTTAACCACCCCGGCCCGCCAGGGGCTGCCGTAAAAGGGAGCTTGGAGCAGACGGGGCCTCGCACGTGTGGATGCAGAGTGGGCCCGGCTCCTGCCCCAGGGGAATCAGGGTCTGGCGAGAGAGGGGGGGCAAGGACACACAGACCCCCCCCGGGGCCTGAGTGCAGAAGCGGGGTGCATGGCCTTCTGGCAGCGGGGTGCCTCCCGCACATACCCACCTGAGGTCATCGCACCTGGGGAGGTCCCCCGGCCCCCCACTCCTGGCCAGCCGCGTGCAGGCCGTGCTCAGCCGGAGCTGCCGCCGCCCTACCTGATGATGTTGGCTGCAGCCTTCCTCTCCTGGGTCAGCAGCTCGGGGTCATGCATGACCTCCTCCAGGAAGCTGATCACCCTGCATCTGAGCTCCTCGTTGGTCTCAAAGTCCTGCGGGGGAAGACGCGGCCACGGCGCTGGCCATAGCGCCCGGGCTGCCTGCAGTGGCCCCTGACCAGCCCGAGCGGTTTCTGCCTCGTCTTCCTTTTCCCCGGTGGCTGCACCCCGGGGCCAGGACCCACTTGGGAGCCCTGCTGTGGACGGAGGCGGGGAGACCCAGGCCCCTGTCCCCTGGTGTCCTTGCGGCCCTCCCCCTGCTTCACGGCCGGCTGGCTCCTGGGGGCCCGTGCCGGCCCCCCCCACCTGAGAGTGTTTGGAGACCCAGTGACGGAGCACGTTCAGGACACGGTTGGTGGCCGCTCTGCGGATCACAAACTCCTTGTCTCCATTCCGCTGGTCAGGGGGAAACCCTGGTGGCGGGCGTGGTGGAGGGTCAGAGGGGCCGGGAGGACGAGACCCCAGCTCGGCTGTCGTCGGGGTTCAAGTGCCACGTGTGGGTAAGCAGGGCTGCTCCCGTGGGTGGTGGGTGCACAGCGTGGGGTGGGGGCAGGAAGATACCGAACAACCCGGCGGGGTTTGTAGCCAGCGAGGCTGAGTCTCAGTGGACACAGGGCACACACCCACCTCTGCCCGGGCTGCCGGGATCTCTGATCTCTGGGCTGCGCTCCATCTCTGCCGCAGGACCAGTGCCGTGCGGGTCGGGGGTGGGTTCCCACGAGTAGTGGGTTTACTGGCTCCAAGTGTGGCAGGGGCGGAGGGGCAGAGCCAGGGCCCTCCAGGCCGGACGGTCGGCACGGGACAAGGCCCGGGGGCGGTGAGCCGCGCACATGCAAAGGGGGACGGTTCCGGGCTGGGGGCACCCCCTGAGCGGCTCCCGCGCACCTGTGCTGGCCAGGGACATCCTGCGGTACTTGTCTTTGCTTGGGGCGCCCTCGTTGGCTCCCGCCGTGGCTATGGCAAAGGCTGAGGCCGCCGACAGGGCACTGCGGCTGCTGTCCAGTTCCCGACACGAGGGCATGACGACCCCGTTGTTGTAGGAGAAGAGGGGGAACTCTGTGGAGGGAAGGAGGCCGGTCCTCAGCCTTCGCCCGGCCAGCCCGCGGCTCTGAGGAAACCAGGGCCCCAACCGGAGCAGCGATGGGATGGGCGGGCTGTCTTCACGGCCCCGGAGCAGGTGCTGTGGGGGGCCGGCCGCTGGTGTCCCCAGAGGAGGGGCAGGCCACCCCCAGGGCGGGCTCGGGGCAGGAAGGCCCCCTCTGGCCCCCTCTCTGCTGCTCCGTCACCTCAGGCTCAGTGGGGCCCAGGCTGCTTGTCGTGAGCGTTCTCACCGTCTTGGGCTTTTAGGGATGAACACATCGCCCGTCCAAAGTCTGACATCAGTAAGTCACACTGAGGGGCTCACTGGTCGGGTGGAGCGAGCCCCGTGCTCCAAGTCGTCCCTGGCCTGCCGCTGTGTGGCCTCGGGTGAACTGCCTAACCTCTCTGACTCTCGGTCGACTCCGGACAATAAGGACACGAACCCCCGCTTCAAACAGTGGACGTCAAGGGTGGAGGAGACAGCACGCGCAGGTACGTGGCGCTGGGCAAGACGCTACGTGTGTCCGCGAAACTCCGCGCTCAAGCTCTCATCGTAACAGCGGCAGAGGCGGACTCTGGGGCCTCTGGCTTCCTCCCCACGGCTCGGGCCGGCACTCCGACCCTCGGGACAGAGCACAGGGCTCGGCCCTAAGGAGCAGGTGCTTTGTTCTGAAACCTCAGCTTATTTCTGAAACTGGCGCTCTGGCGAATGTGCTGGGGCCGGGTGTCCACGCCCGGGCGGCTCCCAGACTCACAGGAGGCCTGCTGCTCAGGGCTCAGGCTCACCTCGGAGGCGGCTGCAGGCGGGGAGGGGGGGGTTAGGGTTCCGCCGCGTGGGCAGTGCCTCGTGGGGACCCGGGACCCTCGAGGTCGTGAGTCTGAGGCTCAGGTGGGGCGGCCTCAGCCGCCGGGACTCTGCTCCCTCACCTGGTAGCTGGGAACGAGCTCGGGGCACAAGGCTGCCCGGCCGTGACAGGGTGCACGTGGCTCGGCAGACACCGGAACCCAGGGCCTCCGTGAAGGCCCATGTCGGGGTGGCCGTGCTGAGGGGGAGGAGAGCCTGTGTCCCCGCCCTGCAGGGGCCCCGGGGGCGGGGGCGGGCACTCGGGTCAGGAGTCTCGTGGGAGGCCGCCCGCCCGCTGTGCCCAGCGTGACCTGCCCTCCCCTCCCGGCCTGGGCCCCTCGTCCCCGGGGAAGTGTCCGGGACTCCGCAACGCTCACTGCACCTGAGGGATTTTTGCTTTTGACCGACTTCGGCGTCGTTGGGGATCTGGTCGGCGACGCCTCCGTGTCCCCGTCCTCACTCCGCTCCTCGTCGTTGTCCGACTCTTCCCTCACGGACACTTCTGAGCCTGCGGAGGGGGCGAGGCCACGTTTCTCCGAGGCCTCCGTCAAATTCAGGCCTCCACGTTACCGCAGCGGAGCCGCGGGGCTCCGACGTGGCCTTCTCTGCAGGCTTCTCGGACCAGCCAGGCCCCCCCCCCCCGCCCCCGCCCCCGGGGGACCTTGTGAGGGTGCAGGTGCTGACCCGGAGGTCGGCGGGGGGTCCCACCGCCAATGGGGGCCCATGGTGCCCTGTGGCTGATCCCAGACCACACTGAGTAGTGGGGTGCCACGTCCTCAGCTTTGCGTGTGCACACCTGCATGTGTGCGAGTGCATGGGAGCACGGGCGTGTGCATGTGCGTGAGCAGGCCCGTGTGCGTGACAGGCATCTTCCTTAGGGAGACCGTCCGCCCCACGCCTCTGGTCACTGTCAAGAGTGTCCTGATTCGGCGCTAAGTTAGCGTCCTGACCCCGGGAGACTCGCGGTTTACACACTGGGGAAAAGTGAGGAAATGTATCAAAAGTCAGGCTCTCAGTCTCCCAACGACTCAATGGGCGACGTGACAGGAAGCCTTCCTCCCGAACCAGACAGATGCAGGCCTGCGCCTGGGAGTGTCCTCACACACCACACACACACAGACACACACACCACACATACCATATACACACACACCACACACACACAGACACACACACCACACATACCATATACACACACACTACACACACACAGACACACACAGATACATACACACACATACCACACATACAGATCACACACCACATATACACACCACACACACACACACACTTTGGCACACAATTAGGTCCTGGGCCTCTCAGTCACAGGTCAAGAAATCCAGTATGAGATCACCTCCCAGGATTGTTTTACGTGAAATCTCCGAATGTGACAGGCCTAGATCCACTGCAGGTGGATGTCAGATGGGCACCCCGTCCTCCGCCCCCACAGGATGGTGTCTGGGGCTCTCTGGTGGGTGTTCCCTTGGTTACAGACCTCGGGGTGCCCACGCCAGCCATTTACTCTATGCGTCACCGTGTCACTTGATGACAGAGCCTCCTGGGAGCTTCCCTCCCCAGCTGCTCCCTGCCTGCCCCCTGCCAGGCTGCTCCCCGACTCCCCACTTCTGGACCCACAGGAGAGGAATCCGGACCATCCGCAAAGTCTTTCTCAAAGGCCCCTTCCCTAGGGCCTGGGGTTTCAACTAGCCCGGGCGTGTGTAGCATGCACACACGTGTGCGCACACACACGTGCTGAGACAGCACTGGGTGCACCGAGCTGCGCCAGACCAGCCATCCAAATGGATGCCGTCCAGAATTGCTGGAGGGCTCGGAGAGGGGCTCCCAGGCTGTGCCCCAGGTCTCCACGCTGCCCCCACACCCGGTGCCCCAGTGCTGAGCTCAGGCTGTTCCTAAACACATGCTTGTCCTTGCTCAGCCTTGTCTGCAGCACCCCCTTTGCCCAGCCTGTGCCCCCTTCCTCCCGGTGAAAGTTGATGTCATAGACCTAGAAGCCTTCGCGGACTCCCAATGACGTCCCCAGCCCACTCCCTGAGCCCCTCGAATACCCTCCAGCACAACACGTCAGGCGCCCACATCTCCGCGTGGGGTTCTGTTCCTCAATGGCGCTGAGGACCCCAAGGCGTGGGAGCGGGGTCTGAGGACCCCTTCCTTTCTGGGCCCTGACGGGGCTCTGGGGTCCAGGACCCGGCCGCAGACGGACGGATGCAGGATGAAGCCCCGCCCGGGGGGTCTCTGCCTGCCTCTCTGCTGGCTTCCTCCTGCCCAGACTGCCCGCTGCTGCCATCTGGCCGGGACCCCCGCCCCTCCCGCCTGGGGAGCCCGCTCACTCTGCTTGCTGAGAGCCGAGGGCTCTTCGGGCTTCTCAGCGGCCGTGTCGCCCTCGTCCGGAATCTTGCTGGCAAAGCTGCCGGACACATAGAGCTTGCTGGTGTCCAGTGCGGCCTTGCCGAGGGGTGACACGGCCGAGTACAGGCTGCTGTAGCCGTTGGAGTTGCAGCTGAGGGCGGCCAGGTCCAGGGCCTTGCCGCCCGTGATGATGGGGATGTTCAAGGACAGCTTCCGCCGGCGGCCAGGTGATGACGTCTTGGCGATGGACAGGGGCGGCGGCGAGGAGAACTTGCGTGTGGCGCGTGGGGACTTGGGGGGGTCACCGTACAGAAGCTTGCTGTTCTGGCCGCTGGCAAACAAGAGCTCCAGCGACCTGGGCAGGTGGGGGGGGGCAGACGGTCAGCGTGGGCCCAGTGTCCTCCCGGGCCGGGGGCCTCCCGGTCTCTGGGGCCTGGCACCTCAAACTGCCTGCGATGCGCTGTAGTGGCGGGACGCACCTGGGACGACATGGCTTCAAGGGAGAAGAAGGGAGGGACAGATAGACATGACCGGGCAGGGGACAGCGCGGTCATCTCAGGGACCATGAGTCAGTGGTACAGCTCCTGACAGCTGTACAGAGGTGCAGGGAGCAGAGAGCAACGCGTGCCCCAGAGTCTCTCCAGGGCGGGGGGAGACCGCTGGGGGGCGGTCAGCCCCCAGGGTTGGGGAGAGATATCTGGGCGGCCTCAGTCCCCCGGGCCCCTGGAGATGCCCCACGTCCCCTGACAGGTCACCTCCACTGTCCCCTGACGCCACGCTCGGCCCCCCTCCCTGGCCCGTCGCGGGGGTGGGGTGCACCTGGCGGGGATGGCGCTGATGGGCTTCCTGTAGATGGTGACGAGCTTGTCCAGGACCACGACCGCGGTGGTGAAGACGCGGTAGGAGTGCAGGAAGGTGTTGAGGAAGTCGATGCTGAGGAAGCGCAGGTCCGTCAGCCTCTCCAGCAGCCGGCCCACGCTGGCGTAGCGGACCTGCAGCACTTTGCAGGAGTTCATGGTTTTGCTGAAGCGGATGTCCACGTCGTCACAGTACAGGGAGGCGTCCGACCTGCGGGTGAGGCAGGGCCACGGGGAGACGGGTCTGAGCTCAGGAGAACCCAGGCTGCCTCCCCGCCTGCCACCGCCTCCCCGATGCACAACAGCTAAGGACGGACAGACCAACAGATGGAGCGCAGAAGGACCGTGGGCCCCCTGTGCGGAGGGCGGCCCTGAGCCAGGTGCCACTTCCTCCAGACAGCGTCCCACATGCCCGACAGCACAAGACTCCCGCTGAGTTCACGCGATAAAGGGAAGTCTGTTCGCACAGAAACCTGCCCGCCAGCGTTCGCGGCTCCGATACTCTCATGGCCCCAAAGGGGAGACAACACGGAGCCCGCCAGCCGGTGATGGGGCGACCCCATGGAGCCTGTCCACACGGAGCGCCGCTTGGCTGCAACAAGGAGCTGCGTCCTGACAGGTGCGCCCACGTGGCATGGTCTGGACAGGCTGAGTGCGTGAATCCGGGAACAAAGTCCGAGTATTGCAGGGCTTCGTTTATGGGAAGTGTGCATAACGTCCATGTCCACAGACACAGAGCGCAGGCTGCTGGCCGCCAGGGGTGGGGGCGGCAGGGACTGGAGTCGGCCCCTAACATGCTCGGGGCTCTCTGGGGTGGGGGGGGGCGATGATTGGATAACACAGTGGACGCACTAAACCCCATAACGCTCACCAGAAATGCTGGTTGTATGTTACGTGAATTATAGCTCAGTAAAAACCGAGCGAGGGCTAATCAGCTAGAAGGGGAATTGCCTGGGCGCAAACACGGAGCGAGATCTGGAAACCAGCTGGTACTTCATGTGCCTTCAGAGCATCGGCGGCTCATGGGCACCCAGCGTGTTGGGTTTCTGCAGGGAAGGAAGCCGGAGCGAGACCCCCGCAAAGGTGGAGGTTACAGGGCCTTGGCCACCTGGACTTCAGCGCCCCATCTGTAAAATGGGCGAGCGCAGTACAGACCCACCAACTCTGATGATTCCCTCCCAGGCCATGTGCCAGACACCTGCCCCCGTGAGAAGGGGTCTCAGCCCCTCCCAGCGTGAGCACGTCCCGACCTCGCGTCCCACACTCTTGGTGAGCCTCCAGTCCTCCCCCCATCCTGGGGGGGTGCCCCTGCTGGGGCCCAGCCGTAGCGCCCGGGAGTGGGGGCAGGTGCAATGGGGCCCCTTGGCTCTCCCGGTGGCTGCCGCCCCTCCTCTCACCTGGGTCACCAGCAGCCAGGCACCGGAGGGCCCAGACTTCCTGCCTCTTGGTCCCGCAAACCCCACGTCAGGACCCTCCTGACTCACGGTCCGATGTGGGGACCGTGCAAGAAACCCAGGCTTGTGTGGGACACGCACAGAGACTGTCCCCTGGCCACCACGGGTCCCCACTGGCCCCCTGCCAGAGGGCGGCTGGGGGAGCCCGTCCCCACCCGGGCAGCCCTAACAGCCAAGGAGGAAACCCCGACTCTGCCCGCTACGTCACCTTCACCTGACTCCTGCCCTGCTGCTCATGGAGCTGTGTTGTTTAAGAAAGCCCACATGCGCTAGAGAACGTGAGGAATCCAGCGTGCAACACAGTGGACACATGCATACTCGGCACACGTGTGAGCCCAGGACGGAAGGACCCAGTGGGCACCAGATGCTCACGGCACAGCCTGATGAGGCTCGGGGGACACTCAGCGCTCAGGCCTGGACACCCGCTCTGGCCCTTTACCCTCCGCCCTGAAAATGCAGGGCGCCTGACACGGCTCTGTGGGCCAGTGCCCCGTGGCCAGGCACACCTGGCGGGCAGCTCGGACACAGCACGTGTACCGCTGGCCCAGCACCCCGTGGGTGCATGTGGGCCGACTGGTCACTGATGTCGGTGGGAAGGCTGCTGGGCCAGGGGGGCGGGACAGTGACACTGCACCACCAGGTGTAACTCCTGCGTCTCACTGCTTATTTTTTATTTAAAAAATTTTTTTAAATGTTTTTTTTTGAGAGACAGAGCGTGAGCAGGGGAGGGGCAGAGAGAGGGAGACACAGAATCTGAAGCAGCTCCAGGCTCTGAGCTGTCAGCACAGAGCCCGACGCGGGGCTGGAACCCATGAGCCTTGAGATCATGACCTGAGCTGATGTTGGTTGTGTAACCGACTGAGCCCCCCAGGGGCCCCGTCACCCAGACTCCGTCTCTGACTCATGATGGTGTTTCATCGCCTCCCGAGTGTGTCTCTCACTAAAGGGTGAGCTCCGGGCGCGTGTGGTCCCCTCTGCCCCCACAGCCCTCGCGGGGCAACTTGACGCCCATGGCCGCTCCTCTTGGAGCCTGGGGGTGGTGCGTCCTCGGCACGGTCCCTTCGCTTTGGACGTTCCCTTGACTCTGTCACTATTTCTACCTTCACAGCTGACATCCCGCTCACTTCTGCTGCCTCGAGAAGCATTCTTGGCAGACAAGTGGGCTCTGCTCCATGTTTAACTGTAATTCTGTGTGATTTTAATCTGCACATTAAACCACACCCCCGCTTTGCCTCGTCGCATCCGAGAGAGCAGGTCTGGTCAGGAAGCGGCTGCGCTGGGGCTTCTGAGAGCGGCCGCAAGCGCTCATGCCAGCGCGGCCCAGTCGGGAACTTGGCTCTGGACGCTGTCTCTCTACCTGCGCTTCCTGAACGGGGCCGTCCGAGGCGCCCAGCGTCTCCGCAGAACCACCGCTAGCCCTCTGCGTGTGAAGGGCACACACGTGCCTCCTCGGGCCCCAAACAACGCAAATCCAGGCGGTGGTGGGAGGTATCGTCGTCTTACAAGAAGCCCGAGCTCAGAAACAGCACGTCATCACACGTAGAGCCGAGCTGGGGACCAGGATGTTGCCGTCACGTTCAGTCCTTCCCCGGGCTCCGCCGGCCCCGGCTGTGCGGTCACGGAGACGAACGTTACCTCCCGATGTTGCCTAGATGCTCCTCAGGAGACATTGTGCACGCGACCCTGCCCAGCGCCCTCCCACAGAGCACCTGCCTGGAGCGTCAGGATGCTGCAGGCCGCCGCCCGACGGGGCGGGGCGGGGGGGGGTGAGCCGGGAGGCAGTAGGGCACACCACTGGGCGAGCACCCGGCTGGGCCAGCGGTGAGATCGGACAGAGTGCCGCGGGATGCCGGCCCCCTCGCCCCGGCGCCCGCTCAGACTGACGCAGGGGCCCTGCAGCCCGTGTTCTCATTTTGAAATCAGGAAAAGAAAAGAACGCACAAAGCTTCACCTGTGTTATAGTTCTAAACAGCCGGCCGCAGAAATCCACGTCTTCTACACAGAAACTAGGCCAAAGCCCTCGTGCAAATAGATGTTAGCTCAAAACCAACAAGCAGGCAGACGCCCTTCACGGCACAGACGGCCCGGCAGACGCCCCCGACCACACAGACGGCTGGCACCCCGGGAGCCCTGCGGTGGGCACTTACTTGATCATCTGCGGCACAGTCACCTTGGAATTCTCCTCGAACGCGTTCATCATGAGCCCATTGCAGCGGATGTTGTCCACACACTGGAATCAGAGGGGGGTGGGGATCAGAGCCCCGCCACCGTCACAGGCCCCTCATCAAGGGGGCGGCTGGCATGCCTGGCCTGACGCGGGGTCCTCGCGCCTGAGGGTGTCGTCCGGCACAGCCTCCCTTGGCTGCGTCTGGAGGCCAGCTCCCCTTCAGTGACCCTGGGAGCTCGCCTGACTGCCTTGGGCCTCCTGTCCCTGTCTTCAAAGCGGGGACAATGACTCTTACGTAGCTGGGCTGTTTGCAAGAGGAGGCGCCCGACCTGGTGCCTGTGTTGCTGACCTCTGGGGTCAGGTGTGAAGGATGACGTCAGATCCACAGTGGTCAGGGTCCCTCTCCAGGAAGCTGGCCCTCCATGCCCCTGTGTGCACACGCTGCCCTGCACCTTGGGTCCTCTGGCCACCCACAGCCAATACCCTGAGGCCGCAGGCGGTTTCCAGGGTAAAGCTCCCACCTGGCAGGGGTGAGACTGCTGGGGCAGAGGAAGACACGCCGACCTTTTACTCAGGCTCCAAAATATGAAAATCCATGTTCTGCTCTGAAGAAGCAGTGCCCACCCAAACGGAAATGTCGTTTCCTTGGGGGGTCCCTTCTCAATCCCGCCCCCCCAAGCTGTCACATCTCTGCCGTGGGAGGGTTTCCTCCCGGTACCGGGCTGGGGGCCCTGACGCCTGCTGGGATCAGCACTCTTCCCTCATGTCTGGTTTCCAGGTTTCTCTGGGGCACGCTGGGCTCACAGGAAGAGCACACACTTACCTCACAGTACCCTGTCCTGCCTCGTTCTTCCGGCATTTCCTGATGGGGAGCAGGCCAGGGAGCTGGGGGAACGGGTGGTCAGGGCAGCCCAGAAGTGGGGCGCAGACCCGGGGCAGGGGCCCAGCATTAAAGAGAGCGAACCCCCAGTTTTTCCGTCCGTCCGCTGCCCCCCAGCACACTCACCCACCTGCAGAGCAGGCTGTGGGCGGGTGGCCGGGGAGAGGCTTCTCGCTGCGGGGACGCAGCTGCACTAACCCCCCGCCTGCCCAGAAGCCCAGTGCCGCTGACAGCCTCTTCCAGACTCGCATCTCTGCCACGTCCCACGGGAGCCCACAGCCTCCTGGCTCTGCTCAGCGGTCCCTGGAAAGTCTGCTTTCCCTGTGTGCCGTTCCGGGGGGGTGGTGCTCATGGCCCTAATGCTTGTGCAGGCTCAGCAGAGGCTGATGTAGCTGACCTGAGGCCGACAGGGGCCTTTCCCTTCTCTCTGGGCTCTCTGGTCTCCAGCACCCCTGGGCTGTGGTGCTCAGACTCTTCTGTGCATACCAATGCCCTGGGGCATGTGCTAAAATGCAGATTCCCAGGCTTTGTGCCAAAGATTTGCATTTACAAGTCTGCAGGGGCCTGGGGGGCCAGTCCACTCTGGCAGGTTGGGTGCATCTGCGCAACCTCAGGCTGTACCTGGAGGGGACTCACATCTTCTCCATGAGAGCGTGGCAGCCACCCTCACGGGCCCACCCCACTTCCAGGAACAGGTGACCCTGCTCACCTGGCTGATGTCACTGGTCCACGCTGCCTTCTCCTGTCTGGACGAGGCCACCAGGATGACAGTGAAAGGTGGGGAGTCCTTGGGCTCCACCCCGATCTTAAAATCCAAGTGGTCTATGTCTTGGTTGGATCCTTTGGCTTCCGGATGGCAAAACGCGGAGTTAGAATGATCAGGGCTCCCTGAGCTGGGGAAGCTCCGAAGGGCTGTGCCTGTCTGACCTCCAGGGGGAGGCGCTGTGGCAGCCGGGCACCAGGCCACTCACAGTGCTGGACATTCTCCCCCACACCCCCTGGGGCCCCACCCTCAAGAGATGGACAGAGCAAGGGCCTGGGCTGAGACGCAGCTCACAACATGCAGGCAGCCTGGCGAC
Organism: Proteles cristata cristata; assembly: GCA_017311185.1. Taxonomy (NCBI): domain Eukaryota; kingdom Metazoa; phylum Chordata; class Mammalia; order Carnivora; family Hyaenidae; genus Proteles; species Proteles cristata. The sequence continues at coordinate 38,436 of JAESUZ010001588.1, forward strand.
AGAGCTGTGGGGCCGTCCTCTGCCCTTGTTACACCTCGGGGCAGCCGAGGTCAGGAGTGAGGATGTGCTGGAGACCCTCCCCGGCAGCAAGGCCAGGACGAGAATGGCTTCAGGGCGGGGCCGTCCTGCCATCCCAGGGGGGCCGGATGGGGAACTTCAGATCTCATACTTCCACGGCCACGACCGACCGGACGTTTAGCACCTTTGGAGCTCCCCAAGGGCAAAGTGCCTTCTCTGTATTTTAGTTGCTGTTCTCAACCTGAAAGCTTCCTTCAGCTCTTGGAGCCAGAAGACTGAGCTCACAGTTTACGATGCCTTCACTGTGCCCATGTGAACCGGGAACCGCATGGCGGAACAGCGTGGCAGCCTGGCCCCATCCTAGGGTTGCTATGTGGCCGTGGGGGGTGCCCTTCTCACCCAGGCTGCAGGTGCCTCTGTGTAAATTTAGAGCTGATGTGGGGTCTCTGGGGCCCCCAGCCTTCCAGTTCGGATCCTGGAGGATTGCGGGGTTCTCTATTGGGCACGGGAGATCCTGCTCTGTGGGGACTTGGGGACAGGATGGAGCCGGGTCCCCTGAGAAGTGGGGCGCCTGCCTGTGTGAGGGTGCCGCACAGCACAGGGTCTCTACCTCCCTTGGCCCTGGAGGGAAAGTGGCTCTGGGGCCTGACCATTGCACTGGGGCCTGGGCTTTCCCGTGGCCAAGGGCGCTCCAGCCAGACTGTTCGAGTTTATCCTTCCCCTGGGGGTGCCTGGCTCGGCTCCAGCGGATGGGCAGGGAAGGCACGGAGCCCTGCTGTCGGGGCTGACTGGGGGCAGGGGCCTGAGTGTGTGTGGACGAGAGTCCTGTGCCCGGCAAACCCCCAGCCTGAGCCCCCTGCCGGGACCAGGACTCGAGGTGGTTCGGAGGCACCCTGCTCTGGGGCACCCTGGTTTGGGGAGGGGCAAAGATGCAGGGTCCTGTGCCCTGGGACACCAGGACCTACCTCAGCCCAGGCACGTGACACTGGCGACCCCAGCCTGTAACCTAAAACAATGACCCCCTCTCCCAGGGAGGGAAATCCCACAGAGCCCCTCCCCCTCTGCTGGGGCAGACCCCCTACTCCCCCGCTGGTGTCACGTGTCCCCACACCTCCCACTGGAGGACACAGCAGGCCCAGGGCCTTCCCGGCCTCTTGTGCAAGACCCAGGGCAGCCACCGTGCATGGTGCCCATGGGCTGTGCGTGGTGCCCGTGGACCTGTGCATGTGGCTGCGTGGCAGAGTGCAGTGACCCCAGACTGAACACTGCCAACAATCCGGGGGCCCTGAGGGGTGTGGGAGGAACGGGGGAGGTTGACCGAGGCCCCCTCATGTGGCCCGGCCTCCCCGGGTCTAGGACCGGGGCGGCCCCCTGACTCAGCAGGTCGGGGTGGGTGAGAGTGCGTGAGCGGCTGTGCGCATGCTTGGGGCTCCCAGTACCTTCTTCCTCTGTGCTCTCTGGGTCCTCCAGCAAGGTGCAGTCGATGAGGGAGATGACCCCGTTCTGAAAGACAGTAGGGCCGCCTCAAGTGACCAGGACACGGCTGGAGAAGGGCCCGGGAATCAGGGGACGGCCTTAGGAGGGCGTGCGTGTCAGGTTTTCACGTGGAAGGCTGTGCTCTTCACATCGGGGCCCCATGAAGTGGATCAGAAGGGGGACTGTCTCACAGGGGTTTTCCTGGGACGAGGGTCAAAGGTGCGCAGGGGCGGGGGGCCTGGAATCCCCAATTCTGGGCTGAGACTTCACATCCACATCCTGGACACAGGTTTACTGGACTCCCCATGGGCCTTGTTCTGATTTCATCCCTGACAGACGGGATGAGATCAGAGAGGGGGCCATGCCCGAGATTACTAGACCCTGAGAGCCTGGGGGCCTGACCTTAGGCCCCATGCTGGTTGCCTATTACTGGGAGGCATCTGGGAAAGTGCCTCCCATTGTTCAGTGTGGGAGCATCTCCGGGCATCAGACGCCCTGATGCCTCGGTGAATGGTGACCACAGCTGCGGGCGCAAGATGCTGACACCCCCTCCCAGAGCTGAGGTCCGCTCCCCTCCCTGCCAGGTGTGGGCCGGACTCCATCACCTGCTTCTCCGATGCTGTGTGCCTGGGGGGGCCCTTGCTCTGTGGGGGTCCCTCGGACCACCTGTTCTGGGGGAAGCCCAAGTGCCACGTGAGGGCATCACAGTGGAGACGCTAGTACAGCTCCGGGGACTGGATGCTAGCTCGTGAGACCCCAGGCCCACCCCCAGCCGTGGGCTCCAGGCCTCCTCACTCAGAAGCTGAGACCGTGGATGTGGGGTAATCTGTCCCACGGAGCAGAGAAGTGGGTAAGTGATGTAATAATGATGGCGACAGAGACGCTGGCCACGCATTCAATTCACACACACAGTGTTTGCAGGGCAGGCTGTCCAGGGGGCAGGGGGCACGGGAGGGGCATCGGGGTATCCCCAGATCATGGGTTCTGCTTCTTGTTGGCTGTTTGGTGGCCTTGGGCAAGCCCCAGGCTTGATGGTCTGCAAAGTCCATCTCTCTCTGACATTCTCTTCCTTCTGTTGACTTTGAGCCTGTGGTTCAAGAACACAGACTGTCTGCCTGGGCTCAAATCCCTGCTCTGCTGCTTGCCGGCTTCCCGACGCCTTAAGTCCTTTATCCGTAAAATGGGGGAGGTAACAGCAGTGGCTTCAGTGGGCTGTTCTGAGCTAAGTGTGCATATTTGGGGGGGTGCCTGGCCCACAGTAATGTTTACCCAAGGGCTCGCTACCACCAGCATTATTACAAGTTCATTGTTACATAATTAAAAGTGACAACGACTTTTACCCGCCGAGCATGTACTGAGTCCCAGGCACCGCGCTACGCGATCTGCACCCACTCCTTTAATACTTACACCATCCCCGAGGGAGGTGTTCTCACTCCCATTGTGCAGATGGATAAACTGAAGCTCGGTGGGGCACCTGCTGGCAGGGGGCAGTGCTGGGACTCGAGCAGCATTTCTGTGTTCCTTATGCTAAAATACTTGCAAAGCTCCGACAAACACCCCCAACCAAAATAAAACAAAACGACCAAATGTAAAGACACCTGCCTTCAGGCAGCGTCTCTGGTTCAACCCGCCCCACCGATGTCGCCTCCAGCCCGACAGGGTCCTCAGAGCAGGAACCCAGAGCTCATAAATGAGGAAAGCTCTCCGGGATACGGAGTTTGCTGGAACTGGAGTATTGGCTGTAAGCTACCTTCCCCTCGGGCAGCCAAGCGGCTGACCTGTCGCTGTGTTCACACAAGCAGCACGTCCCCGGAGCCACGGGGTCTTGTAGCTGCAGGGGGTCCTGAGGCAGGCGGCCCGGGTCCTCCAGAGCCGTCTGCCCAACGCTCTGGCTTAATTAAGGGCACCTTCTGGCCTTTTCCAGGCCGCAGCTGCACAGCCGAGACCCTCCGAAGCGAGCTTCCCCGGGAGGCCGCGGTTCATAGTGCAGGTGCGTCACCTGGACCGGGCAGGTGTGGCCCCACCGCCTGCCTCTGGTGATGGCTACTGAGGTAGAGACGGGAGGCGGGGGCTGTTCTGGGCCCTCCTGTGTGCACCAAGCCGGAGCCAGGTCCGGAGCTCAGGGCAGTGAGGGAAGTGATGTGCCAGGCTGGGTGCAGGCTGACGGCAAGTGGCATCTTAGCCGCGAAGGGCAGGAAGGCGGGCTTCCGGGGGGAAGAAGTGGGCAGCAGGAGCCAAGGCTCTGCGGTCGGTGAAGGAGCAGAACTCTGAGGTGCTGATTCTCCTTCACCTTTGTCCTCTGTGACTATTAAATTGTCCAGGGAGGCGGAGTGCCGTCCTCGGCGACCACAAATCATGCCACCGAGTTTCCCACGTTTGGGGAAATTGCAGGGGTCAGCACATCCGGCCGGTGGATAAGCCTCCCCCTGGGAAAACCAGGTTCGTGACCATGGTACCCCCAGCCAGTGCCTACTTTGAGGACAGGTCAATCAGCGAGTGTGCGGGGTCTCCCGTAGGGCCCTGGGGCCATGAGGACCCACCCGCGTGGCGGCGCTCGTGCTGGCGCGTCAGGTCCAAGACACCCCGTGAGCCACTGCGGGAGCTTCTCTTCAACGGAGGCTCCGGTGCTGCTCTGGCCTCTGCGGGGGACCCCTTCCTGCCGGCCCGCACACGCCGGCAGACACACGCACAGCACATGTGCATGCGCCGGCAGACACATGCACACATGTGTGCACCCCTAGGGTTTTAGACCCCTGGCCCCCCGCCCTGGCACCAGAGGTCCTGACACGCACGCCCCCGTTCCCCATGATTCCCCAGCAGAGAACCGCCCAACAGAGCAGTGCACACGCGTGCACTCACGTGTCTCTGACGCCCCCGACCACCGTATGGGCCCAGGTCAGGGTCAGCCGGGACGCCAGGTGCCCCCCGCGGCCCTCACCTTGGTCAGATGGAGCTTCCCACCGGAACCCCTGGTGCAGATGATGAGATGCTTGGAGAACAGGAAACACTGTCGCTCGCCCTCTTTCTTCAGGGACAGAGAGCCCAGGCGGCCCCTGGTGATCTTGCCCTTCTCAGACATGGGCACCTGGATGAGGGAGCCTGCGGGTGGGGGGCAGACCCTGAGCCTGGCTCCCAGAGCCCCATCTGCTGCCGGCCAGCTCGGAGACGGGTCACTATGTGGGGACGAGGGGGTCCTGGGTCTTGGTAGCAGGTGCACCTGGACGCTCCCTCGACCCCCAGCCAGTCCCTGCAGGACCCCTCAGGCCCCCACCAGGGTCCTAGAACCCCTCAGCCCCCTCACCAAGGCCCTGGAACCCCTCAGCCCCTCCCAGGACCCTGAAACCCCTCAGCCCCTGCCAGGGCCCTGGAACCCCTCAGCCCCCCTGCCAGGGCCCTGGAACCCCTCAGCGCCCCTCCCAAGGCCCTGGAACCCTTCAGCCTCCCAGGGCCCTGGAACCCCTCAGCACCCCCCCAGGGCCCTGGAACCCTCAGCACCCCCTCCCAGGCTCCTGGAACCCCTCAGCCCCTCCCAGGGCCCTGGAACCCTCAGCCCTCCCAGGGCCCTGGAACCCCTCAGCACCCCGGAACCCCTCAGCACCCCTCCCAGGGCTCTGGAACCCCTCAGCCCCTGCCAGGCTCCTGGAACCCCTCAGCCCTCCCAGGGCCCTGGAACCCCTCAGCCCCCCTCCCAGGGCCCTGGAACCCCTCAGACCTGCCCCCAGGGCCCTGGAAAGTGGAGGGGCCTCCAGGGCAGGGCCCATGTGGCGGGAATGCAGGGTGGCGCTGGGGTCTGGGGAGCAGCACACGCGGGGAGCCGGCTTTGGCGAAGACGGGCGAGCGCCAGGCACAGCCTTGCAGCCACAGAGGCCATGACAGCTCAGGCATGGCACACTGGCCCCGTCCCCGATACCGCATGCTAGAGGCTGCTCCTGGGCAGAGCCATCTCGGGGACAAAGCCACCTGCCACCCCTGCTCCCGCCCCACCCCTCCCTTCCCCTCGCCTTCCAGCGGTCAGGCACTGGGGAGCCTTCTCCCGAGCTCCCTCCTGTGGCTCCGAGTCCCGCCCTTTGGTGGGAAAGTCCTTCCTTTCCACGCTGCCGTGAGCTCCTATCTGTCCTCCCCTCCCAGAAAGGCCTCCCTGACTCCCCTCGCCCTGCCTCTCGCCCCGTCTGGCACTGCCTGGAGCCTGTCCTGCGTCTGTCTCATCAGGAACCCCTGCACTGTCCGCTCCTGGAGGGGGGGGGGGCTCCTCTCTGGGTGTCCCTGATGCCCAGCGTTGGTCTGGCACGAACGAGGCAGGTGCCAATGCTCGATGCATGACGAACGAGTGAGAAACGGCTTCTGGACCCACAATCCCAGGGGAGGGAGGAAGCCCTCTGCTCAGGGACACGCCCATGCCAGCAGGGGCTGTTGTTTGGCATTCCAGCGTGGACCCAATGCTACTCAGTTTGGGCAGGGTGAGCAGGGGAAGGGCCCCAGGGGCCACACAGGGCTTAGAGCAAAATCCAGCTGCCCATGCTGCAGGTGTGGGCATGACGTCCACAGCCCTCCACACTCGGCAGACACTGGCTTGGAGGTGTCCGTGGGGCCGCAGGGGGCGGGGGAGGGCAGGCGAGGGGACGCACCTTGTCTCACGAAGGTCTGGCTGGTGTCCAGCAGGATCTCACAGCCCTCGATAATCATGCGCTCAATGGCAAGGTTTTTCCGGATGTTCTCTGTCTCGCTCACTTCATCGTGCATTATCCTGCGGGGACAGGAAAGAAGTCAGAGACAGGAGGAGGCCATGACCAGGCCTCTGGGCGGTCCTGGCAGGAAAGCCCGGCCCCCAGGCTTCTCCGAGCTTGCAGTCCCGAAGGGGCAGAGGGCATGTGTTTGTCAAGCGCCCACTGTGTCCAGGACACTCAACAGGCATGATCTCATTTTACTCTTCTGGAAACCCAAGGAGGTCAACGTTCTTATTTCAAAGAAAAGGAAATGGAGGTTAACAATTAGGAAGCAGGTATGTCTGATCTAAAAGCCTGAACCACGTGGAACAGAACAGCAGAACGCAGAGGAAGATGGCAGTCCACAGGCATCCTTTGGTCATTACTCTGGTCCTTAGGCCACTGCTGACCCTATTTCCACCCACAGAACAAACCATGTTCATCCCTGCCTCAAGGCCTTTGCACTTGCTATTTTTTCCTTTTAATCCTTTTAAATGGTTGTTTCCTTAACGTCGTTTGGGTTCCGGATTTAGTTTTGGGGCACTGGCAACCCAGTGGGCTCAGGGGGACCTGACTTCAGTCTACGTCCACAGGCTCCACCCCGTCTGGGAGGGAAGCAGGACACAGCCGGCGCTATTCTGAGACTCCAGGCACCTCTCCCTTGTGTCCTGTTCTGACAGACGCAGCACCTGTCCTTTCCAGGAGGTGGCGCCAGTTACCTGGTTTTAAATACGAGCGTTGTCGGAAAAGGCAGCCGAGTTTTTGGGGCTCAGGAAGGTGATGGGTAATTTTGGGGAGAGGTCTGGAAAACGTGCCCAACATACCCCAGGAGAGGCACAAAGCCCCAATTTGTCTGCTGATTCCACAACTAGGGGCCGCCCGTTGGGCTGGTGTGTGGCCTGTGACAGCAGCACAGTGCTGAGTGGTGACACCTCTGTCCCGAGCTCCCGCGGCAGGACCTGGCGTGAGGATGGGGGATGGTGCACTCTGCGCGCTGACCCTGCGTCTGACATGTGGCATGCACTTCAGCAACGGGCAGGTGGTCATTGGCCACAAGGTCACTTAACGCATAGTTCTGTTTCTTCCTCTGGTTATCAGATGGAGCCTCGGTGCCCCGTGATGCTGTCGTCAGAGCCCAGGCTCTGGCCCTCCTCTGGGAGGGACCTTAGGCAGGGAGGCACCTGTTGGGGCTGTGCTGGCACCTGGGGCTGGGAGTCAGCACCCAGGGTAACCGGAGCCTTTTCCTTTCCTTGTGGGAAAGGGCTGCATTTAGTGAAAAATAAGGGGTGATTCCCAAGTAGAGAAACTGGTTTCATCACCAGACAAATGTGAACTGAAGCTGATGAGAACATGTCAGTCCTGGGCCGGGGACTGCATCCCGGTGTGGGCTGCACGCCTGGCTGAGGGCTCAGGGAAGGGCTGGGGTCTGGGTCCTGGCACAGGGTGCACTCCCAGCTGGGGGGCCTTGGGAAGGGCCAGGGTCTGGGTCCCGGCGTGGGCTGCACACGGCTGGGGGGCTCGGGGAAGGGCCGGGGGTCTGTGTCCCGGTGTGGAGTACACTCACAGCTGGGGGCTCGGGGAAGGGCCAGGGTCTGGGTCCCGGCGCGGGCTGCACCCCAGCTGGGGGGCTCGGGGAAGGGCAAGGGTCTGGGTCCCGGTGCGGGCTGCACACGGCTGGGGGGCGGTGCCTGGTTCTCTGTGAGCTCCTGGTGGGTGAGGGCCACCCATCCGGAGGTGGGGTGTCTGTGAGCACAGCTCAGGAGGGGCTGGAAGCTCTCCTCAGGGCCCCAGGGCAGGGTGGGGGGACCCAGGCGCAGGTAACTGGCTGGGACAGAGGAAGAGCAGCTCCCATGCTCAGGCCCGGGGGAAGGGAGTCGGGTCTCAGGCCAGACACCGTGGCCCACGTGTGCCTTCGGACCCTGCCTGCACAGGACAGGGTGCCTGGCAGTGACGAGGCTCGCTGCTGCACAGGCCCCAAACCTCTCCTGGGGGAGGGTGTGCAGGGACCGCTCCCTGGGGCCTGAAAGGACCAGGCGCCCACTCCCCCAGGGTTTTGTTTATCTGAAATCATACCCCGAGGACACCCCGCCCTGGTCCAGCCAGCCCTCCCTCTGCCCAGGTGGGAGCTGAGGCCCGGCTGGCGGCCCCATCAGCCTGGGGAAGCCTTGTGAGGCGAGTGGCTGGCAGGCCTGGGCAGGGCAGGGCAGGGGTCCCACGCATGTGGGCTCAGCCTGCTTTGCAGGGCTCAGGGCCCTCCAGTCTGGGCTCCACGCGGTGCAGCCCCCGTGGTGTCACCAGCCTCCTGACGGGCACGTCTCTGAGCTGACACCCTGACGCCCAGAAACAAATGCCCTGGCCCTTCCTGCCATCTGTGGAGTCCGCCGTCCGAGGTCCAGCCCAGCCCCAGGGAAAACTCCACGGAACAGGAAGGACTCCCCTCCAAACCGCCCCCCACAGTCTTCTCAGTCCGGGGCCTCCAATCCCTGCCTCTGTGTCCCGCCCGCCAGAGACCCCTCTCTTCAAAATGCACCTGGGATCTGAGGCTCCTCCTCACCCCCACCCGTCGGCCACCATCATCTCCTGCTCGTGGGGCTGCCTGGGTGGCGGTGGGGGCGTACGGGAGCCAAGGCGTCTGGCCTGAGGCCGACCTCTCTGCCCCAGGGTCCCCCTCCTCCACCCTAACCGCTTGGCTTACACCAGCTCAGAAGGCCGGCTCCCCAGCTTTGGCGACAGGGGCGGGGGTCTGGGGAGAGGGCCGGGGGGTGGGGACGGGACCGGAGCTCGTCTCCCCACTGACATCCCCGGCCGCTGACCCGAGTCATGGGCACGTGAAGCCTCAGGGTTGGAGGACAGAGCAAACGGCCCCTGCTCGTGCCCTTTCCCTGACCGTCCACACTAGGGACACACCGGCCACGCCATCCTGCTCCGTGGCCGCTCGGGCTTGAGCCTTGAGCTGTCAAGTCAGCCGAGGGGCTCTGCCCGCAGGGAGAACAGGCTGCGCCCCTCCTCTCAGTCCTCACCTGAGGCTGAACACTGGCTTTCACCACCTGGGGCTGGAAGCTCTCATGTGGGGCGGCCCCTGCCCAGCCTCCCGTGTGGGGCGCCCCCTGCCCCCACTTCCCATGTGGGGGTGCCCTCCAGCCCAGCCTCCCATGTTGGAGCCCCTCTGCCCCTGTCTCCCGTGTGGGGCGCCCTCCGCTCCCGCCTCCCTTGGGGCACCCTCCGCCCTGGCCTCCTGTGTGGCGCACCCAGAGCCCGGCCTCCCTTGGGGGTGACCTCCGCCCTCCTCCCATCGGGGCGCCCAGAGCCCGGCCCACCTGGACAGCTCCTCCAGCTTGGATTTGGCGTAGTCCAGGCTGTTCCGCTCCACATGCTCATGAGGGGTGTGGGCCAGGAGCTCGTGCAGCGTCAGGATGTACCTCGGAATCTGCAGCGGGGAGGGGCCAGGGGCAGGGAGGGGGCAGAGGAACAGGGGACAGGGAGGGACAGAGAGAGGAGGAGAGAACGCCCTCAGCCGCGAGGACTCGTGGGAGCAGGGCTGGGGAGGGGGCTGGCTGCACTCTGTCCCGTGCAGGGTCCCGTCTGGGACCAGCGCCCGGGGGGGGTTCCGGGCAGGGTGGGAGGTGGGCTCCGGCCCCAAGCAGGGTTAGAGGGCCCGCTCTGCGGCGCTGGGTGGGGCTGGCCCCCCATCGCATGTCCTGGTCGCCCCCATGCCTGGCAGGGCTGGATCCCCTCCCTGTGGCTGGGCTTGGCCCCCTTCTCGTTCCCCCCTCCCCTCGGCCCCCTCCCCAGGGCACCACCTGGTACATGGGGGAGGTGGGGAAGGTCTCCAGCACCTGGAACAGGGGGAGGGGGCTTGGAGTGGGGAGGAGGGGACCTGGAACGGGGGGAGGGGGCCTGGAACAGGGGGAGGGGCCGGGCAGAGGAGGGGGCCGGGCAGAGGAAGGGGGACCTGGAGCGGGGGAGGAGCTGGAGCAGGGGGAGGGGCCTGGGTGGGGGGCCTGGAACATGGGGGTTCTGGGCAGGCGGGACACGGAGCCGGGGGAGCTGCAGAACATGGAGGGCCTGGGCAGGGAGAGGGGCCTGGAACGGGGGGGAGGGGGAGGGCCACCAGGCAGGGGGCCTGGAGCATGGGTGACCTGGAGTGTGGGGGGAGGGGCCTGGAGGCGGGAGGAGGGCAGCCTGGAGCGGGGAGGGACCTGGAGGCCGGGAGGGGGCCTGGAAGGCGGGGGGGAGGGACCTGGGCAGGGGAGGTCAGGAGCAGGGAGGGTCCTGGGGCGGGGAGGGTCTAAGGATGGGGGAGGGATCTGGAGACGGGGGAGGGCCTGGAGGCGGGGGGAGGACCTGGAACATGGGGAGGACAGGAATGGGGAGGGGAGGGCTTCTGGAACGGGGAGGGCCTGGGAGCAGGGAGGGCCTGGAGGCGGGGAGGAAGCTGGAGCGGGAGGACCTGGAGGCGGGGGAGGGCCTGGAGGCGGGAGAGCCTGGAAGCCGGGGGGGAGGGGCACCAGGCAGGGGGCGCACAGGCGGGGGAGGGGACCTGGAACGGGGGGAGGGGGCCTGGAACGGGGGAGGGGGCTTGGAACGGGGGAGGGGACCTGGAAGGCGGGGCGGGGAAGGAGTCCGGCACCTGGAACATGGGATAGGTGAGGAAGGTCTCCAGTGTCCTCTCCTCGCAGTCGGGCTTGGCCTCGTAGTGCTTGAGCAACTTGTCGAAGTCGCGGTTCTGCTTGCAGTGCGCCAGGATCTGCAGGCTGTACTGGTGGTTCCGCACGAACTCCTGGTAGATGTTCAGCATGGGCAGCAGGATGTCGAACAGGTCGGCTGCGAGGAAGGCGGGCTCAGCGGGAGGCAGGGGCCCCAGCCCAGCGGGGCCAGACTCGGGGTGCCGAGGGCGCTGCTGCCCGATCCAGGGCCAGACGGGGTGGCGCTGGGGCCACGTCTGAACGGCGGACTTGCGAGGATGGCCCGTCGGGCGTGGCCCTCGGCACCGGAGGACCAACAGGGGGGCTGCGGGGGGGCCCTGGCCCTTCAGGAGTCCCCACACCCTGACGGCTCCCAGCTGGGTCCTCCCCGCCGTGGCCCCACACAAGTCATGCCCGACCCAGCGGCGGCCCCGGTGGAGGTGCGGAGGGGGAGCCCCCCTCGGTCTGGGATGTCTCTGAATCACCCCAGCTCCGGAGCTTCCTCGGGGTCGGCCAGGCCTCTGCTGTAACTGCACCCCGCGGCCCTGCCCTGCTGCCCCCCTGCCCTGGCTCCCGCGCCGTGTCACATGAGGGCTCCCAGGAGGCCTCCCTCCCAGCCTGTCCCACTTGTGACACAAGTGATGACCGAGGTCACACGCGGTCTGTGGCGGATGCAGAAGCACGTCTCCCAGCTGCATTTTCCATGGCTTCCTGCCACACCACACACCCTCCTGAGCCTGTCCCTTCCCCTGCCTGTCCCTCTATTCCTGTCTTTCCAGACCTGCTTTGGTGAGATGAGGCGGGCCCCCCGCCGGCCTCCTGCCCTCCCAGGCCCCCGCACCTCAGCACTTGCCGAGTGGGATGGACATCCCGCCTAAACTGCTGCCTAACCCCATTAAGGAAGGAAAACATGCGTCCTGGTCACAGACTCTGGGCAGGGCCGCTGGGTGGGGCATTCCTCTGCCCAGCGGACAGTGTCCTCGGCCGAGAAGGACAGGAGGGGCTGCCCCGTCTGTCCAGCCCACTCTGATTTTGACCTTGGGGACAGCGGGTGTGTCTGACGTGAGAACACAAGAGAAAGTGCCCGCCGGGTCAGAAGCCTCCACGGCCTGAGGGCTGGGACGCTCTGTGTCAGTAATTCCACTTTTGAAACTGGTAATAAGGAGAAATTGTCACCAGCAGAGACGATTACTTCTGAGCCAGTGACAGGCCCTGGAAGCGTCACACACTGAGCAAAAAAGATGCTTCCAGAATAAGAAAACACTGGTGCTGTAAGGTTGAGCAAATAAAATAAAATAAAACTAAAACTAAAAAAAATAAAAAAATAAAAATAAATAAAACAACAGTCACCGCAAACTTCAGAATCTAAATCCAGTATGTTTGCAATTATGTAAATTGGGAAAAAAACCCAAGATTTCTGCATAGAAAAAAATTGGAAGAAAACATACTGAAATGTTTATAGCGCTTATCTTTGGAAAGAGAACGATGATTGATATTTTTAAACCTTTTCTACTTCTCTAGATTCTCAAATTTTCTCAAATGGGTACATAGATATTATTTTTAAAAGGGAAAAGTACATAAGCAACTAAAAATACATCGCTTCCTCCTAGAAGTACAATTTTGCCAACACATGTGTCCTCGTCTCCCTCTGGGGGACTCGGTGGGTTTCTGGGGGGGGGCGCTGGGGGACGGAAGCACCGCCAGCATGGACGGTGGCCCCGGCAGGGCCCCGGGGGGAGTGGGCGGCCGGCGACTCACCCAGCACCAGCGTCGGCCAGCTGGAGATGCGGGCCTTCAGGCCCTGGTAGAAGATCTGGTGGAGGAACATGATGGTCTCGCTGGAAGGGGAGAGAGCGCAAGGTGAGCCCCGCCCGGGGGGTTCCTGGCTCTCCAGGGCTCCCCCGCCTCAAGCCAGTCCCCCCGAGGACCCCACAGGGCTCCGGAAGCAAGCCCCTGTCTCCCCTGAGGTCATGTGCAAACCCCGTTGGCACGGACCGTATCACCTGTGCGGGGCCCAGTGCGGGACAGACACCAAGACCCTTGTTAAAAAGCAATCGAGAGGGGCGCCTGGGTGGCTTAGTCGGTTAAGCGTCCGACTTTCGCTTAGGCCATGATTGCGCGGTTCGTGGGTTCGGGCCGCGTCAGGCTCTGTGCTGACTGCCAGCTCAGAGCCTGGAGCCTGTTTCAGTCTGTGACTCCCTCTCTCTCTGACCCTCCCCTGCTCACGCTGTCTTTCTCTCTCCTAAATCTGAAAACCTTAAAAAAAAAAAAAATTTAAATGTGTTTTTTTTATTCTTAGGAAAATGTATTAACAGAGGAAGACAATCTGAAGCAAGCTCAGGCGGCAACGATCGCTCAGCCCAGGCCGAACCAGGCTGCGATCACTGTTTGCGAATCGCTGCTAAACTAAAAATTTAAAAAGCATCGAGAATTTCGGCCACAAGCAGAGCCTGCGCCCTAGGAGCCTGAACGAGAGGGGCTGCACTGACCCCCGCCTCCCTGTGTCCCCAGGTTCTCACCTGCTGGGAGCGTCCCTGGAGGGCCCTGGAGGAGCCCAGGGCTTCTCAGAATATGGAGTAAAGGCCACTGAGGACATGCAAAAAGGGCTGTGGCCTCAGACCCACAGGAAGCAGGGCCACACTCTGCCTACATCCCTTCCCCAGCTGTGTGACCTCCAGCAAGATGCCTAACGTCTCTGATCCTCAAGTCTTTCACACAAAACACGGAGGTGAGATGGGGTAAACCCTGCAGGTAACGGGACTATTTCAGTCAGGAGGTGCCCCGTCCACGCTCGCTCCCCTAGGAGGTGCTCAGTCCCCCTGGTTCTCCACCACCCTTTGGGGAAAAGTTAGGGGAGCAAAAGACCCGGTGTCCCCAAGCCCCAGCTCTGTCACCCCCTGACATGCCGGGGGCTGCGTGCTGCACTGGCAGCTTGGCACTCCCCAGGCAGCCACACTGGCCTTGGCTTCCCTCCGGCACCCCTCCCCACCCGCGGCTCTGCAGGCAGCTGGCCCCAGAACACAGCCCGGTCTGTCCTCACAGCTTGTCGCCTCGGACACAGGCTCCTGCTTCCTCCTGCTGCCCCTCCCCCGGACCGTTCCTCCCCCCACCCCGCACCCCTCTCGCCCTTGGGAGATGTGGGGGGGTCTCCCCAGGGTGTCTGGGCTTGTCCTGAACCAGATGGGCAGTCTAGTAGGATGCCAAAGTTGTGTACCCTGTTCTTGGAAGGAAAACGGAGGCCTAGAGAGGAAGAGTTGGGGCACTCTGAGCCCGGCTTCCCCTCTCTCCAGAATGTTCTCTGGGCCAGTGCTCTCTGCTCACCACCATCCCCTTGGTCTGCTGTTCCAGGCGCCTGGTGTTTTCCCCCTGGGTGGGGGCTGAGTTTGTGCAGGTTCTGTCCTCTCTCCCAGCCCAGGGGTCTCAATCCGGGATGGAGGGTGCTGAGGGGTGCAGGGATGCGGGGAGCTGAGCACGGGGTCCCCCTCATGTACAGACGGGCTCCGATAGGCAGGGAGGCTCTGTGACCCCAAGGGGGAGGACGGCTGGGAGGGAAGAGCAGAGACAGCAGGGGCAGCTGGTGGGGGAGGGGGTGTTGGGGACAGAAACAGACAGTCACCACCTCCAGGCTGGACAGCAAAGCCTATAACCCCATGACACCCACTGGACATACAGAATGGAAGGAAAACATGGCGCCGGGGGAACAGTAACAAAAATCCAGGTAGAGGAAACCGGAGTTCTCAGTCTGAGTGTGGTCCTATCATTACAGAGAGTTGACTGTCATGAGAATGGTCCTTCAGGTGTGGGGACACACGGATCCCCGACCAGTGAAAGCACCAGCTTTATAACAGGCTGTGCATTTGGCCTGAAACTCCAGCAAAGAATGATGTGCAAAATGTCCCCACACCCCTAAGTGGGGCGGCCTCTGCCCTTGGCCTGTGATACACCGACCTCTGTGCTGTGGTTGGAGGCAGGGAGAGCCAGGGGCCCGAGTCCTGGGTGCTGCACCCACAGCCCCCGGCAGCCGAGCTCACCTGCAAGGAAGGGGACGGCGTGTCCCGAGCCTCACAGCAACGAGCCCTCTGGGCAGCGTGAGGCCGGGAGCCAGGCCGCGTCGGTGGGCGGACCCCTGCCTGTGATTCAGCAGCACCGTGTGGGGCAAGTACAGGGCTTAACAGGAAACAGAGCTGGGTCAAAACTGCAGCCTGTAGGGACCACCGTCCCTGTGCCCTTGAGCACAGCCCACAACCGCCCTGGAGGGCAGCCTCATGGGGCGTCTCTGACACATGCAGCCCAGGTGCTTAGGGTTAGCCCCGTGCGGCCCTCTCACTCGTCTGCCCCTCCGTGCCAGCCCCTGCTGACAGGTTCACGTTCTGGAGGCCTTAAGAATTGATCAAGTGTCCACTGTTTGGAGCAGGATCAGTGCGACCTCGAAGGCAAGTGCCTGTCAGCCTGGGGCCTGTGGCCAGCAAGGGGTGGGGGGAACAGGGCCCGCAGGGACCCCCTGGCATCGGGAGAGGAGAGGGGTTCTTCCTTCCTGTTCTTGGGTAAAGGCACTCGACCTGGTCCGTGCAGTCATTAAACAATAAAAATATAAACCGTGGAATATTTTTTTCAAACAACTTTTGAACCAAGGCTGTGAGCTGGCGTGAATAATCTCAGCCGAAGATTCTAGACTGAAAGAGCACCATTAAAGATGCACGAAGTGTGACAAAATCACAGGATGATGAAGTAGGCTGTGACAAACAGTCACCAAAGACTGGCATTCGTGGCTGAGACAGAGGGAGGCTCAGAGGATAGCGTCACGACGCCTCCAGGCCCAGCTGACCAGTGGGCTGCGGGCCCACTGTGTGCGATTTCTGTGATAAACATGGTCCAGCTTCCCGGGGGTTTTCCTAACACTGTCTTTCCTCTAGCTTGTTCATTTTGAGGATACGACATGTGATATGTGTGACGTACACAACACTATGTTTCATTAGGCAGCCTCCTGGTAGTTAAGATTCAGGGAGTCCAAAGTCATACGTGTGCGCCCCTAACCTGTGCGTTGTTGGGGGTCACCTGGGGCCTCTCGAGCCTCTAGGACAGCGAGCCTCCCGCAGTTACTCAAGTCTCCCCGCGCTGTGTCCCATGACCCATGGCACCTGTCCATCCCCAGCGAGGCAGCTCCCTGGCCGGCCCCAGGCCTGGAGATGGAGAAACGCAGGGTGGGGCCCGGCAGCCACCACGCCCACCCCCGTGCTGCCCAGGTCACCCAGCAAGTCACAGCGCCTGAAAGACCCAGCTGTGGTCCGGGAAGTGTTACAGCTTCAAACACTACATGGTTCAAAAGCAACCTCGTGAGGCCCAGCGGCTTGGTTTCTGGAAGGTTAGGAGGTTGAGGTCTCTTTCCTGCCCGCACTGTGGTGCCCGACCGCCTCCACCGAGTCAGGCCCGTCCACCCCATGCCTCTGCACCCTCTGTCAACCCTGGCCGCGCCCGCCCGCACCCCGGGTCCTGACCCTGGGCAGAGGGCCGGGCCGGGGCTGGTGACCGTCAGTGACGCGGCTGCGCCAGGCGTATTTTGGCCGGGTCACGGCTGACTGAACATCTAGGGGCACACGGTGATGGGGGGGGGTCGCCTACAAACTGCGCTCTGGTTTTGTGCTTTCCTGTCTAGCACTTCTATCTTGTTAACTCAACTTCATTACCCGCCAAAAAGCTCATCTATTTAAACCATATTTTGAGAAACTCCTTCGACTAAGCGGCTGATGGCAGAAGAGCTCGGCCTCCCGGGCTCCGCCAACCCCACGCCGGGCGCAGGAGTCCCTTGCGGGAGAAGCGGCTGCTGGCGCAGGGCCCGGTGTGGCCGCATCTGGACACCGACTTAAAACTCACTTAGGCCAGGGCTGCTCAGTGTCGGCTCTGCTGACGTTCGGGTGGAACGATGCTCAGTTGCGGCCCATCCGCGCCGCGGGCAGGGGCCCGGCACCCCGCCTCTGCCCACTGGACGCCGGCAGCACCGCCCCCCGCCCCCGTTCTGTTAGCCAGAAGCGTCCGCAGGCGCGACGCCCCAGCCGAGCGCCTCCACTTCCGCGTGCGCTGCGCGCGCGCCTTCTGGAGCGACTTCCGCCCTCGGTGAGGCGCCGCCGCGGGGGGTGTCCGGGGCGGCCTCACCTGTTCAGGAAGATGCTGCTGACGTCGTCGTGCGTGATGGGGGGCTTCTTGGAGCTGGCGGCCATGCGCAGCGGCCGCAGGAAGTTGTTGACCAGGATGTGCAGCTGCTGCACGTACTCGGCCTCGGCCTCCAGCATGCTGAACACCACCTGGTTCCGCTTCCGCATGCTGTCGGCGTGCGGCGAGCGGATGTAGTCCTGGATGACGGTCTTCCACTTGCGCCTGCACAGCCAGCCGCGCAGGAAGCTCTGCACCTGCGGGGGCGGGGGGGCTGCGTCAGGGGGCGCTCCGTGGGGGCGAAGGGGCTGCGTCAGGG
>JAESUZ010001589.1:0-16470 GCA_017311185.1 Proteles cristata cristata
GGACACGTCCTTGTGTGCTTCCAGTGCTGACCTTCCTTCACATGGGACCTGCTGACACCCTGGGTCGTCTCCACCTGCTCCCCAGACAGTGCTGAATGTTCCCGGGAGCAGGACGGCAGGCTCAGGCTAAGGAGAGGTGTCCTGGACCCTGGGCCCTGGAGGAGCCGGTGACAGCGGGTCCCGTGGCTCTTGATGTCCTCCAGGCACCAGGCCGTGACTCCACCTTATCTCAGAGAATCCAGCGTCCCATCAGGAAGGCCTGTTATCTCCCCGTGTCATAGATGGGGAAACAGAGGCCAATAAGCACATCTGGGTGGTTCGGAAGCAAGCTAGGTCAGGAACCCCCTCTCGTTGACTTTGGCTTGTCCTAATCACAGGCCTACATCTCAGGGTCCTGGAACTCAGGGTCTCTCTTCCTGGGGTCCCCACCCACCAGCCGTGAGGCCTCTCTGGACTCAGGGGAGCAGAGCTGACAGACCCCCTGGGACGGGGCACAGTGCCAGGGGAGGGTCCCACCCTGGGCTCAGTGGGCCCTCCCAGTCCTGGGCCATCGGGTCAGTCCCCTGCAGGGCGAGGACTTCTCGCTGGGAATCTGCTGGGGCTTGTGCTTTCTCACATGGTCACCTGGGATGCCAGTGCCCAGATCATGAGCCTGCCCATCTGAAGGTGACCAGCGCTGCCCCCATGGGATTTCATTAGCCTGAGTCCTTCCGGGGACGTCCCGCATCTCTGACACCTGCTCCCCATGGGGTCGCCTCCCGCTGGATGTGCGGGTGTTTGGTCGTCATCCCTGTGAATGCATTGGCTTTGGAGCCTTTTCTGGCCCAGAGGCCTGGGAACCCGTTCTCTGGCCTGGGCTTGTGAGGACGGCTTTCCCCTCTGTGGGGCGTCCGTCCCCATTCCTGCATTTCCCTGCTTCTCTTCGGGCCACAGGAGGACCAGCCGTGTCCTGTCTGGCGTCAGGCTGACGTGGCCCAGGACGAACTGGGTCTCCACCCCAAGATGGAGCCCATTTTCACCACAAAGGTCTCGTTTTGCACATCGAATCTTTAGCCATCTGGGATTTCAATATCAAATAGGAAAACTTTTGTCTCAAAAATCACACACAAGAATTATTGTGTCCCATGTTAAAATATGTTTGCTGACAGAAGGCACCTTTTGCATGATTTCATTTATAGGAAACATCCGGAGAAGGTACCGGAACAGAGAGAACGCAGATGAGGGGCTCCCAGGGCCGGGACAAGGGACGAGTGGGGAGTGAGGGCTTCGGGGACGCGGTGTCCCTTGGGGACAGAGATCCTCTGCACAGTATCCTGTGGCTGGTCGCCCAGCGCTGTGGGTGCAGTCAGTGCTCAGGAGTTGTACGAAGTACGAAGTAAAATGTAAATGATTTAATGATTTAATGATTTAATGGAAATTAATGACTGTCCACAAAACGGGGAAAACATAAAGAATTAAAAAACAGATGAGGAAAGACATGAGGGGAAAAAGGAGGAGAGGCTCCTCTGGGACGTGGAGAGCGGGGGAGGGAGCGGCACAGGGCTCCGGGCTCAGGTCTTCAGGGTCACCCTTCGGTGATGGCGCCCCTGCAGGGGCAGGAGGTGGGGGATTCACTGGGGTCGGGGGCGGAGGGGCAGGAGGAGGAACAGCCATGGGTGGAGGAGCGGCTGCGGGTGGGCTAGCAGCCACTGGTGCAGGAGCAGCCGCCGGTGGAGAAGCACCCGAGGAGGGAGGAGCAGCCGCCGGTGGAGGAGCAGCCGAGGGTGGACGAGCAGCCGCCGGTGGAGGAGCGGCTGAGGGTGGACGAGCAGCCGCCGGTGGAGGAGCGGCCGCGGGAGGAAGAGCTGCCTCTTCCTGCAGGAGAGCAGCTGCGGGTTGGGGAGCAGCCGCGTTTGGAGGAGCATCCGGGGGTGGAGGAGCCGCCTCGGGGGGGGCAGCAGCAGACGGTGGACGAGCCGCCTCCTCCTGCAGGGGAGCAGCTGCGGGTGGGGGAGCAGCCGCGTTTGGAGGAGCATCCGGGGGTGGAGGATCAGCCGCGTTTGGAGGAGCATCTGGGGGTGGAGTAACCGCCTCGGGTGGAGGAGCAGCGGACGGTGGACGAGCCGCCTCTTCCTGCAGGGGAGCAGCAGCGGGTGGAGGAGCAGCCGCGTTTGGAGGAGCATCCGGGGGAGGAGCAGCCGCCTCGGGTGGAGGAGCAGCGGAGGGTGGACGAGCCGCCTCTTCCTGCAGGGGAGCAGCTGCGGGTGCGGGAGCAGCCACGTTTGGAGGAGCTTCCGGGGGTGGAGGAGCCGCCTCGGGTGGAGGAGCAGCGGAGGGTGGACGAGCAGCCGCCGGTGGAGAAGCGGAGGGTGGAGGAGCCGCCTCCCCTGCAGGGGAGCAGCTACGGGTTGGGGAGCAGCCGAGTTTGGAGGAGCACCAACAGGTGGATGAGCCGCCTTGGGTGGAGGAATAGCCGCGTTTGGAGGAGCATCCGGGGGTGGAAGAGCTGCCTCGGGTGGAGGAGCAGTGGACGGTGGACGAGCCGCCTCTTCCTGTAGGGGAGCAGCTGCGGGTGGGGGAGGAGCCACGTTTGGAGGAGCATCCGGGGGTGGAGGAGCCGCCTCGGGTGGAGGATCAGTGGAGGGTGGACGAGCACCCGCCGGTGGAGAGGCAGCGGAGGGTGGACGAGCAGCCGCAGGTGGAGGAGAAGCGGAGGGTGGACGAGTCGCCTCTTCCTGCAGGGGAGCAGCTGCGGGTAGGGGAGCAGCCGCGTTTGGAGGAGCATCCGGGGGTGGAGGAGCAGCCGCGTTTGGAGAAGCCACAGCGGATGGAAGAGCCGCCTCGGGTGGAGGTGCAGCGGAGGGTGGACGATCCGCCTCTTCCTGCAGGGGAGGAGCTGCGAGTGGGGGAGCAGCCGCGTTTGGAGGAGCATCCGGGGGTGGAGGAGCAGCCGCGATTGAAGGAGCATCCGGGGATGGAGGAGCCGCCTCGGGTGGAGGAGCAGCGGACGGTGGACGAGCCGCCTCTTCCTGTTGGGGAGCAGCTGCGGGTGGGGGAGGAGCCACGTTTGGAGGAGCATCAAGAGGTGGAGGAGCCGCGATTGAAGGAGCATCCGGGGGTGGAGGACCAGCACCGTTTGAGGAGCATCCAGGTGGGAGGACCAGCACCGTTTGGAGGAGCAGCTGCGGGTGGGGGAGCAGCCGCGTTTGGAGGAGCATCCGGAGGTGTAGGAGCAGCCGCGTTTGGAGGAGCATCCGGGGGTGGAGGAGTAGCCTCGGGTGGAGGTGCAGCGGAGGGTGGAGGAGCCGCCTCTTCCTGCAGGGGAGCAGCTGTGGGTGGGGGAGCAGCCGCGTTTGGAGGAGCATCCAGGGGTGGAGGAGCAGCCGCGTTTGGAGGAGCATCCGGTGAAGAGCAGCGCGATTGGAGGAGCATCCGGGGTGGAGGGGAGCCGCCTCTTCTGGCCAGAGCAGCGCGGGTGGGGGAGCAGCCGCGGCTGGAGTGGATAACCTGGGTGGATGAGGAGAAAGCCAGCGATTGGAGGAGCATCCGGGGTGGATGATGAGCAGCCGCGTTAGGAGGAGCATCCGGGGATGGAGGAGCCGCCTCTTCCTGCAGGGGAGCAGTTGCGGTTCGGGGAGCAACCACGTTTGGAGGAGCATCCGGGGGTTGAGGAGGAGTCGCATTTAGAGGACCATCCGGGGGTGGAGGACCAGCACCGTTTGGAGGAGCATCCGGGGGTGGAGGACCAGCACCGTTTGGAGGAGCATCCGGGGGTGGAGGAGCAGCCGCGTTTGGAGGAGCATCCGGGGGTGGAGGAGCCGCCTCGGTTGGAGGAGCAGCAGACGGTGGACGAGCCGCCTCTTCCTGCAGGGGAGCAGCTGCGGGTGGAGGAGCAGCCGCGTTTGGAGGAGCATCCGGTGGTGGAGGATCAGCCGCGTTTGGAGGAGCATCTGGGGGTGGAGTAACCGCCTCGGGTGGAGGAGCAGCGGACGATGGACG
This sequence comes from Proteles cristata cristata, assembly GCA_017311185.1. Classification (NCBI taxonomy): domain Eukaryota; kingdom Metazoa; phylum Chordata; class Mammalia; order Carnivora; family Hyaenidae; genus Proteles; species Proteles cristata. Next base: position 3,979 of record JAESUZ010001589.1, read on the forward strand.
AGGTGCCTCTTCATGCAGTGGAGCATCCGGGGGTGGAGGAGCAGCCGCGTTTGAAGGAGCATCCAGGGGTGGGAGGAGGAGCCTCGCTTTGGAGGAGCATCCGGGGTGGAGGAGCGGCCTCGGTGGAGGAGCAGCGGACGGTGGGACGAGCCGCCTCTTTCCTGCAGGGGAGCAGCTTCGGGTGGAGGAGCAGCCGCGTTTGGAGGAGCATCCGGGGGTGGAGGAGCCGCCTCGGGTGCAGGAGCAGCCGCGTTTGGAGGAGCATCCGGGGGTGGAGGAGCCGCCTCGGGTGGAGGAGCAGCCGCGTTTGGAGGAGCATACGGGGGTGGAGGAGCCGCCTCGGGTGGAAGAGCAGCGGACGGTGGACGAGCCGCCTCTTCCTGCAGGGGAGCAGCTGCGGGTGGAGGAGCAGCCGCGTTTGGAGGATCATCTGTGGTTGGAGGAGCCTCCTTGGGTGGAGGAGCAGCGCTCGGTGGACGAGCCCCCTCTTCCTGCAGAGGAAAAGCTGCGGGTGGGGGAGCAGCCGCGTTTGGAGGAGCATCCGCGGGTGGAGGAGCCGCCTTGGGTGGAGGAGCAGCCGCGTTTAGAGGAGCATCCGGGGGTGGAGGAGCAGCCGCGTCGGAGGAGCATTGAGGAGCCGCCTCGCCGGGGAGCAGCTGCGTGTGGGGGAGCAGCCACGTTTGGAGGAGCATCCGGGTGTGGAGGAGCCGCCTCGGGTGGAGGAGCAGCGGACGGTGGACGAGCCGCCTCTTCCTGCAGGGGAGCAGCTGCCGGTCGGGGAGCAGCCGCGTTTGGAGGAGCATCCGGGGGTGGAGGAGCAGCCGCGTTTGGAGGAGCATCTGGGGGTGGAGGAGCCGCCTCGTGTGGAGGAGTAGCGGACGGTGGTCGAGCCGCCTCTTCCTGCAGGGGAGCATCAGCGGGTGGAGGAGCAGCCGCGTTTGGAGGACCACCGGACGTTGGAAGAGCCGCCTCTTCCTGCAGGGAAGCGGCGGACGGCCGACGAGCAGCCACCGGTGGAGGGGCGGCGGAGGGTGGACGAGCAGCCGCCGGTGGAGGGGCGGCTGACGGTGGACGAGCAGCCGCCGGTGGAGGAGCGGCGGAGGGTGGACGAGCAGCCGCTGGTGGAGGAGCGGCTGACGGTGCACGAGCAGCCGCCGGAGGAGGAGCGGCCGCGGGAGGAAGATCCGCCTCTTCCTGCAGGGGAGCAGCTGCGGGTGGGGGAGCAGCCGCGTTTGGAGGAGCATCCGGGGGTGGAGGAGCAGCCGCGATTAGAGGAGCATCCGGGGGTGGAGGAGCCGGGGGTGGAGGAGCCCTCGGGTGGAGGAGCAGCTGAGAGTGGACGAGCAGCCATGGGTGGAGGAGCGGCTGAGGGAGGAGGAGCAGCTGCGAGTGGAGGAGCAGCTGCGGATGGAGGAGCAGCCACAGGGGGAGGAGTAGCCGCAGGGGCAGCAGCAGGACCGGGTTGTCCCCCCTCTGGCGCCCCTGGTCCCTGCACAGCCCCAGGGTCACCTGCGGACAGCGGGGCCCCCGCGGGACTCGCTCCTGCTTGCGGAGTGTCCGGAGCCCCGGACGCTACCGGGTCAGGCTCTGGAGCCGCACCGCCTCGGGCTCCTGCACCTGACTCTGCAGAAGCAAACAGCGATGGCAGGAGTGGGTGCACGTCCTCAGGGTGACAGGAGGCAGGACGCCTGTCCCCCCCCCGCCGCCGTGCCTACCCCTCCAGGAGCCTCTGCAGGGACACGAACCCCCACCCAGCCTCCCAGAGAAGCCATAGCCAGGACCCCTCCCCCGGTCCTCCTCCCCCCTGCAGACTCCTGGCCCCACCCCAGCCCCTGGGGACTCCTCCCTGGGCGGCCCTGCACCGACCGGGTCCCCACACCCACAGCCCCCACCCCAGCCTCTCCCCCCTCGGGCTCGGCCTCCGGGGCTCCTGGTCCTGAGCAAGGACGGGGGAAGCAGGACCCTGCAGAGGCGCCCCGCGGGGACGAAGGCCTCAGGCGATCCCCAGGCCCCGATGCTGGACACCTCCGTGCGGCTGCTGTCTCACCGAGTCCACGGTGGCCCTCCTGGGCGACAAGGCACACACCCACCTCCGCATGGGGGTCGACTCGGGACTCCGCCAGCCGCCTCCCAATGTCGTCGGTTCTCTGTGAAGACAGGGACCCGCAGTGGGCCGGAGGCATCACAGCCCCGCCCCGCCCTCCTCAGTGTCCTTCCCCCTCCCCCTGCTGTCCCCACATCGGACAGAGACCTGCGTGTGCACAGTCCTGCCCCCCGCACACAGTGACATGCCCCTGTAGGGCTCGGGGTGACCCTGGGGACCAGGGGGCTCCCGGCACACCTGTCCCTCCAGCCAACCTTGACCTAGGCTGTGAGCATGACCCGCCCACCAGGCATCTGACCCCTCATCAGCCTGCCCCTGCTCACGTGGACCCTCCACCATGACCCCCCCAACATGCGCACAGACACTCACACGCATGCTCACACACACACAAACTCACACACACACACACGGGAGGGGACCTGGGGTTGCACATGTCACATCACAGCAGTGTCGGCTGGACTGGCTGGCTCTGGGTCTCCCTGATTTACCTTTGCGTTCCTCCGGGTTAGGGACCTGAGGCGACCTGGCCAAGATCCTCCCCACGGTCTCCAGGGTCGGGAAGCATTGCCACCGTCGGCTCTCCTGAACCGACAGCAGCGGGACACGGGAAAACAGCACAACATCCTGCTCACACGCACGCGTCTGAGCAAATGAGCCGAGGAGGGCGCTGTGTCCAGAATGTGGCTGCCTGGTGTCCTGGGTTCTGAATTCCGTCGGGCTTTGTGACCAGGGAGGTGAGGTCACTGCCTGGGGACCCCTCCCAAGCTTCCTCCTCACACAAGAGGCCCTCCAGGCCTGCTGAGGGCTCCCCTCCCCCCGTGCCCTGGCCCTACAGGGACACCGGCACAGCCACTCACACCCCCCGGGAGGCCCGGGCGCAGTCGGGGCCCCAGCGCTGAGTGCGCAGAGGTGTGCTCGGACCTGGGTGCTCCTCCTGAGCAGGGCTGTGACCCAGCACGACCCCCATGCCTCCTAGGGCCCCCCAGGCTCCCGTCTGCACAGTGGGGTCCTTGTAGGGACGCCATCGGGGGGAGACACCTATAGGTGTGTCCCTGTTATCACACGAGGCTCGTGCACATACGTGGCCGCGGAAGCGTGAGGACGGGCTGCGCATGGCATAGGACACACACAGCAGGCCTGGGTCTGCTCTGGGTCCAGGAGGAGCCACCCCTCCTGCCTGGCGCCCGGGCCCGGTGGGAAGGTCGAAGTGAACACATTCACACCACGTGCCCGTCTGACACGCACTTCCGGGGGCTCCCGTTGCATTTGGGCTCGGGTCCCCGTGCCTGGTTGGGCCTCTGTGCTGGGCTGTCCCCCCTGGGGCTCCCTCGGTCCCAAATCCTGGTCACACATCGCTGTGCCGTCTCCTCCCCCTCCCGGGTGGGTGGCACGTGGGCCGGGATCTGGGGGATGAGATGGGTGTCACTTCCCAGCGGATCCCTGCTTCCTCTCTCCTGTCTGTGCTCTGCATCTCTCTGTCTGTCTCTGTATCTCTGTCTCTGTGTCTCCGTCTGTCTGTGTGTCTCTCCCAGTTAGTGCTCTGGAGAAGCACCCTAGGAGGCCCCAGTGCGAGCACCTGCCGAGGGTCCAGGCTGACACAGGAGAGTGCTGAGGTCCCAGTCCAAGCCGAGTGCTGCCAGTGGCCCATGCACAGCCGTGGTCTTGGAGGCAGACCCCGCCCCTGTCGAGCCTCAGCTGAGGCCGCGGCCCTGGCCGCCTGGGTGACCGCGAGGTTGGGGCTCCCAGCTGAGCCGAGCCGGGAGGCTGGTGCGGACACTGTGAGGTGGTAAAGGTCTCTCCTTGCAAGGACTACTTTCTGGTGATGTCTTTGTCGCGACCCCGGAGAATTTCGGTGCAGAGTCCATGTGTGGCTGCACAGAAGGGCATCTAGGGCACTGGAGCCCTGTCCCTCAGAGGCTGACAACCTCCAAATTCTAAGAACCGAATACCTAGGAAGAGGCTGTGTCCAAAGCCACGGCGTGGCCCCTAGCAGCTGGATACATGAGGTTTCAGACATAGGGACCCACGGAGGGTGTAAAGGAGCTGTGGTGGCAAAAGCTTAGACGGCCTCGGAGCAGAGTGAAGGGCTCGGTGCCGACGGGAAGCAGCCTGCTCTGGGCCGCCTCCGCGCAGGGAGGAGGTGAGGCAGCCTCGGAGGATGGGGCCAGGGAACAGTGCAGGCAAGCTTCAGAGGATGCCCTGCAGGAGGGGGCCCCGCGCCGCCCCTGAGAGACCCCTGAGCTGCCACGGGGGCCACGGGGGCCTCAGCCACTCGGAGGTGTGTGGTCTAGAGGGGCGTCTGTGGGATGAGGTGGCGGGATCACAGATTGAATCCACCCCCCCATTAGATGGGACACGGGGGGCCTGGGGCATGGGCTGGGGACGCCCGTGGCGCCCGGCGGCTGGGCCAGAAGTGCCCTTCTCCCTGACCTGCTGTGCCTTTGGCGTGGCCTCCCTGGGTCGGAGGGAGACACGGGCAGCAGAGCCAGCCGAAACCCACCCCCTGCTGCCGACCCCGAAACGCAGAAGCAAAGCCCATAGGCCCCCACCACGCTGCCCAGCCACGCCAGCCTGTACCAGCTTACCCCAGGCTCTCTCTCTCCTAGAAATAAAAAAATAAATAAAGTGGTTAAGATGGCAAACTCTGTGCTCTATGTATCTTGTCACAATTTTTAAAAATTTACTGAAGACAAAAGAGAATAAAATCTGAACTATTTTAAAAGAGAGCAGAGCCGCCGTGGACTGATCCAGAACGATTCCCGGTGTGCGTGGCTCAGTGACACACGTGAGCTGGCGCGTGGCTGCCATGTCTGAGGAGTCATCACAAGTCACAAACACAGTCACCTGCGGGGCAGGGACGGGCTGGCTGGGGCAGGTGGGAAGGACCCCCCCATACCTTTGGGGACTCTGATTTCTGAGCTATGCAAATGCACTTCCTACCCAAAGGCCAGCAAATGGAACTCAATTAAATGAAATTGAACGTAAGAGACCCTCTCGCCTCTTCTTCAAGCTCTGACCTGGATGTGAGTACTGGGGGTAGGGCCTCGGCACAATCGTCTTTCCAGATCTGGGTCTGGCCGAGGCTCCCAGTCAGAGATGCACCAGGAGATGCTGCTGACCAGTCACACCAGAGCGTGGACACCGAAAATGGCATCTGAGCTCCGTGGCAATTCCTGTGGCCCTTCTGTCGTCGTCGGGGGCTTTTCACAGAGCCTGAAGCTCTCCAGATGCCTCATTTCTGTATTTGTGTGTCTGATTGCACCCACCTCAGCGGGACTCACCCAGCCACGTGGCTTCGGGGCCCACACGTGACACACGTGACCACTGTCGTACCCCAGCCGGGCCCAGGGCCCCGCAGCTCCCGAAGGCAGATGCGGGTGTGGGGGGAAGGTTCCCAGTGGCTCCGGGCCCACTTTAAACGGCAGCTGGAGGGGGGGTTTGCCCCAGAAGGCCCCCCCGTCCCCAGGACCCACCGAGCGGCCCGCCGCGCCTGCTCTTGGGGACGCAGGGCGCACAGCTCGCTCTCCTGGGCCGGGAGGACAGCATTTTCAGATTGTTTTCTGGAGTGAGGGTCACCACGACGCCCTCGATGCTCTTCGTGGCCTTCTCCATCGCAAAGTCCTTCTCGCCGGAGGCCACGGCAAGGACGTACCAGGACCCCAGAAGCTGGTGGGGGAGGAGCAGGTGAGGGGGGCCAGGTCCCCCAGCCCTTTGAAGCGTCCTCTCGATCTGGGAGCACAGGGCCCCTCACTCAGGCCGACCCATCCCCCCAGAGCCAGTGGTGGCCTGGCTGGCACTGGGGGGTTAAGCCAGAGACTGCGGGGCCCACCCGGGGGGCGGGGGTCCCCAGGACCGACGTGGCTCGGTGCTGGCACCAGCAGCGGGGCCCTTACCTGCCTCGGGTCCAGCCTGCCCAGCCACACGGCCTGGGCCCAGGGCGCCAAGACCACCGTCAACAGAGCTGTGAACAGGACACGCCTCATCGTTCCAGCGGTCCACGCGGCTGCACACCCGCCTCGGGACCCAGGCTGTGTCCTCCCTCCAGCCCCTGGAACCCATTTAAATGCCTCTGCGGGGGTCACTGTGCGTGGCCAGTAGCCGCCAAGATGCCATGCTGGCCTGTCTCCTTGTGAGGTGGTGACGCTACCCACTGGGTGGCATTACTCTTCAGTGGTGGCCGCAGTGCCCGGCCCACATTTGCTGGAGGATGGGGAGAGGCCCCGGGGAGCGTCAGCATGGCCAGGCCAGCCCCCGCTTCTGTCTGCTTCCTTCCATTGGGAGGTTCCAGAATGAGCATCCTAAGCCCGGTCACACCACTGATACCGCTGGGGACTCAACCCTCTCCCTTGCCCAGTATGGGAAGGCCAAAGAGCCTGGTCTTTCACCCTGGTGGGCAGTAGGCCAAGGTCAAGTCCAAGGGGAGGCCCAAGGAGTTCTTCTAGAAGCTGCGGTTTGGATCCTTTGTCATGAAAAATCGAGAGAAAAGAGACAAAGCTCCCACTCCTTCCTGGCTCACTCATTATTCTGCTCAGCTGGCCTTGGCCTCCGGCCCCCCCACAGCCACAGCCAGCCCGGGACGGGCCGTTCCCGCCCCTCCACGCCACTCGTCTGCACTTGCCCACTTCCTGGCCAGGCTTGGCTCTGCTGCCTCCCACCTCTACTACATGACCAGGGCCAGGCCTCACTGGATCCGCACATCCCCCACACTTCCATGGGAGTTCTCTGTGGGCAGGGGTTTCTCACCCCTGGGTCCTCTGAGCCCCTGCCTGGGAGCAGAGGGCAGAGGGCATGGCAGGATCTGTCTGAGCCCCTGAAACCCAAGGGGAGGCGGCCGGGTCGACCCTTCCCCAGGGGCTGGGGGTGGGATGTGTGGACCACATTTCCAGACCCTTTTGCCACTTGGCCTCCAAGGGTTCTATCAACTCAAAAACAAGCAAGATGTGGAAGGTGGAGGAAAGATAAAGGCCTGCGTCGTGTTGGGTTTTTCCAAGGGCGACCCCGGATAAGGCACCACCCAGCCCTTGCTTGGGAAATGAGCCCTGTGGGTAAAGGTGAACGAAAGTAAAGCAGCCCTGGCACAAACGCGCAGCTAGACCCCCCGCTGCTCCCAAGCGCGGGAAGTCTCGGGCCTTGGCTGTGGACTAGGGTGGCCCCTGACTGCCAGCTCCTCCGGTGCCTGGCAGAAGAAGATGAAATACAAGGACAGAAATACCATCCTAGTCTTGGAACTAATCCTGTTGGCTCTGCTTTTTTCGAGTATGGTTTCCTGACAAGACATTCGAGGAGACTAAGACGAACGGAGAGAAATGCAGCAGGAGAAGGGGGGTCCTAAGAGCAGAGCCACGACGGCTTCCTGCGCTGGAGCCACGGGGCAGGCTCTCCCAGTCCCTGGGCTGAGAGCGCACAAACCACACGCTGGGTGGCTTGTAAACAACAGACGCTGATTTCTCCCAGCTCTGGAAGCACACTCAGGTGTGCCTGAGGGGCCGGCCAGGGCTTCTCAGTGTCCCCGGGGAGGGCGGGGAGCTCTGTGGCATCCTGGTTCCACCCTCATGACCTTGTCACCTTCCGAAAGCGCAGCCCCCAGTGCCATCGTACCGGAGGTTAGGGTGCCAGCATGGTTGCTGGGGGTAGGCACACACATTAGGGCCACAGAGATTGTGAAAACAGCTACACTCACCTGGCTGAACAAGAGGAGAGCCACATTTGATATTATATTTTTAAAATTCTAGGGGCGCCTGGGTGGCTTAGTCGGTTAAGCGTCCGACTTTCGCTTAGGTCACGATCTCACGGTTCGTGGGTTCGAGCGCCGCGTCGGGCTCTGTGCTGACTGCCAGCTCAGAGCCTGGAGCCTGTTTCAGTCTGTGACTCCCTCTCTCTGACCCTCCCCTGTTCACGCTGTCTCTCTCTATCCTAGAAATACAAAAAAATAAACAATAAAAAAAATAAATAAATAAAATTCTAATACTATCGCTGGAAGCCATAAAATGTGGTAGGGTTAAAAAGACATCTGTGTAACCCAAAATAACCTTACAGAATGCAGATCTGGGAGGAAATCTACATACAGTAGGCTCTCATGAGCCAGAATGAACAGGCTGTGCTGCAAAGGAGACATCTTCTATGGCAGGGAAAAAATAGATTTTTGTAAATAAATGCTGTCAGAACAACTGGATATCCACCTAGAAGAAGATTAAAATGAAGCATATTCACCTCATGCATGAGAGTAAACATCAAATGAATCAGAGATCTAAATGTTAAAAATGGAAATAGAACCACACGTGTCATGAGAGAAATCATTGGTGAATTTCCCTATTACCTGGATGTAGGGAAAGGCTTTCTAGTTGCATCAGTTCACTCCTGAAGGCAAAAGCACCAGGAGGCACATAAATTCACAAATAAGGGGTTTGGGGCAGGAGGTTGACCTCATGTCATTATGGGAGCTCATTTCATTGGTACTGTAAGGCTGTCGCCATCTGGGAGTCCTGGGAAACATGCAGCCCAGGCAAATCAAGCCATTACAAACCCATAGGCCACACTAACTTGCATCAAAATCCATATATAATAAAAAAAGTCTTGATAAATAAGCTGTCTGTATTTTTAAACTTTTTTTTAGCAAACAATAAAGCCATAAACAAAGGCAAAAGATGAATGACAGATCTGGAGAAAGTATTTCCAACATATATCACATGCAAGGGCTAGTAGTCACACTCTATAAGAAGTTTTAAAAATTGAAAAAAAAAGGGCCCCTGGGTGACTCAGTCAGTTAAGTGTCTGACTTCAGCTCAGGTCATGATCTCACAGTGTCTGAGTTTGAGCCTCACATCAGGCTCTGCGCTGCCAGATCAAGCCTGCTTGGGATTCCCTCTTTGTCTCTCTCTCTCTGCCCCTCCCCAACTCACTCACTCTCTCTCTCTCAAAAATAAACAGTTAAAATTTAAAGAAAAAAGAGCCAAAAACCCATCAGAAAAATGGAAAATTACACAACCAGGTAATTCACACACAAAAAGGTAAAGTGATACCTAAACAAATGAAAAGATGTTTATTATGAATTGAGTTCCCCCCAAATTTCTCTGCTAAAGTCCTGGCCCCAGTGCCTCAGAAGGCAACACTATTTGGAGATGGAGCCTTTGAAGAGGCAATTCAATCAAAATGATGTCATACAGGTTAAACATGACCGGGGTCCTTGTAGAAGAGATTAAGACACAGACACACACACCGGGGCGACCATGTGGGGACGGGGGGAGGAGCTGGCCACGGGCGAGGCCTCGGGAGGACACAAGCCAGCCACGCCGGCATCTCAGACTCCAGCCTCCAGAGCTGGGAGAGAATCCGCCTGAAGTTTAGATCTGGGGTCCTTTGTAAGGACGGCCCCAGTGAATGGTGCTGTCCATTTTCAGTCACCAGCAGAGACACGCAAACTAAACCAGCACTGAGTACTGTTCCTCACCAATCCTATGGCGAAAACTCAAAGAGCTCAGCCACACCACACACTCCCTGGCCAGGCTGTGGGGCCCGGAGCTGCTCGGACCTCAAAATGCTATCATCCCTGTAGCGGGAAACGTGGCAATATCTAACAAAACCCATTTATCTTTTGTTCTAGAACCCCGCTGAGGAATGTACCCTAAAGAATCATCCCCAACAACACAAAAGATAGATGCACGTGGCTCTTACCCACCGGAACCCTGTTTCTCACTATGAGCCGTCGGAAGCCCCCTAAATGCCCCGCTCAGGAGACTGGTTGGAGCAGATGGTGTGCCCACAGCAGAGCCCCTCGCAGCTCTGAAAACAGCGCGCAGGTCTCCAGGCACTGTGGCGGGTGACGCAGCGCATAGGAAGCCTGAGGTGAGACTCAAAGGGCAGTAAGAAAACGCGTGTGTCTGCCTATTTCTGCCCGAAGAAACACAGAACGGAGAACCGAAATCTCAGGAGTGTAGTGGCCCCCAGGGGCAGGAGGGTAGGCGGGCTGCGGAGGACCTTAGACGCCCCCCCCCGCCCCCATCATGACTCCTTGGTGTAGATTTGATTTGGGGATCATGGTAACCTATTACACTCAAAAACGACAAGTGGAATACACCAGTACCGGGGCGCCTGGGGGCTGTCAGTTAAGCGTCCGACTTTGGCTCAGGTCATGATCTCACGGTTCACAAGTTTGAGCCCCGCGTCGGGCTCTGGGCTGACAGCTTGGAGCCTGGAGCTGCTTCGGATTCTGCGTCTCCCTCTCTCTCTGACCCTCCCCTGCTCACACTCTGTGTATCCGTCTCTCTCCCTGCAAATTAAACAAACATTAAAAATTTTTTAAAAGGAATAAAACTGTGTAATACACGAATGACATAACACATGAAGGGGGTCAGCGGAATCAGCCCTGATTTCTTCTGCATATTCTCAGGCTAATTCCAAACAAATCCTGAGTTCCGGATTTTCCAAGGCTTGTCTTTCGAAGTGGTTTGGGTGAGCCATCCTGAAACGGCTTTCTGTGAGCCCTGGGATGCTGAAGGGGGCGTTTTTCTCAGTGTTGGGAAGGGGACGAGAAATATGGACATGTGGGAAGGGGCTGCCTCTCTGCAGAGAAGGCTAGGCGGCGTGTCACCCCTGCGGAGGGCGTGCGGAGGGCGCCTGGCTCTCAGACCTTGGCTTCTCAACACCGCCCTCTCCCAAAGGGAGCCAGGCTCTGCGGAGAGATTATTCCACGGCTGAGTCACAGACACCATGAAAGGAACTCGGAGTGTTTCCAGTAAACGCGTGTTTGAGGAATCGGGGAAATGTGACAAAAAGACTCGGGCTGCCGGGAAGGAGCCCCAACTGGACAGCTGTGGACAGGCTTGCACACCTAGAGAAGAGAAGGGAGAGCGACCGAGGCCGTACCGACACGCAATAAACATGCGGCGGGGAAGGGAAGGCCCGTGGTCAGTGTGGGGGGGCCGTGACCCTCCGTCCCCCGCTGAGCCATGCAGCCCCACGTCCCCTGGGCTGCTGTCCCCCCCCCGCAGACCTCAGGGGGCATCACCTACAGTGCCCTCTACCTGAGGAGCACACCAGCCTTTATTTCTTGTACTGCAGGTGTGCGAGGGAGATTCTCCCCACGTTGACTTCTCTAAACATCGCTTTCTTGGGGCCCCAAGGGGCTCAATCGGCTAAGCGTCCGACTCGATTTTGGCTCAGATCATCATCTCACAGTTCGTGGGTTCGAGCCCCGCGTCAAGCCCTGTGTTGAGTCAGCTTGGGATTCTGTCCCTCCGTCTCCTTCTGCCCCTCCCCTGCTTATGCGCCCTCCCCCCCGTCTCTCAAGAATAAAATGAATTAATTTTAAAAATACATTAAAAAAGCATAGCTTTATTTCCCAGAACTCGGAGTTGGTTTTAGATGTGCCTCACCCCCCATCGAGAGAAGCCAGCTGTCACAGCCTTTTCTCTGTGGCTCCGTGACATGTCTAAACCGCCAGTGTCCACTTGAGCGCGGCCTCCCTGGGGGTGGCTCCCTCGCCTTTAGGCTTCCCCGCACCCCCGGGTGTGTTTCATCAAGCTCGGGCATATCTCGGCCTCTCTTTCTTCAAGCCCTTTTCTGCCCACTTTTCACTCCCTTCTTTTGCTGGCACTGGTTCACGCGCCCGACCTCAGCCACCGCCGGTCATTGTCTGCTCCTCGGCGTGGACAGGCTGTGCCGGTGCGTCCCGGGCTCATGGCCACTGCTGAGCCCGTCCAGGCAAGCCCTGACCCCGGCCGCTGGGCCGCGCGGCGCCAGCACTCCCACCAGGCCCTCCCGATGGCCTCCGTCACGCTGCCCCTGCGCCCTGTCTGTTCACTCGTTCATTCTGTGCTCGTCAGCTGACGCTTTAATTAAATTAATTACGTATTAAAAATACTTTTTAACGTTTTGAGACAGAGAGAGTGAAAGAAAGAGAGAGAGAGAGAGAGAGAGAGAGAGAGAGAGAAGTGTGAGTGGGGGAGGGGCAGAGAGAGAAGAATCCAAAGCAGGCTCCAGGCTCTGCCAGCACAGAGCTCAATGGAGGACTGAAACTCATGAACTGTGAGATCATGATCTAAGCCCATGTTGGACAGTCAGCTGACTGATCCACCCAGGCGCCCATTTTAACTTTTTGAGAACCTCCATACTATTTTGCAGAGTGGCTGTGCCAGTTTTCATTCCCACCAATAGCGTAAGGTAGGGATCCTCACCAGCCCGTTGTTTCTTGTGTTGTTGATTTTAGCTATTCTGACAGGGTGAGGTGGTATCTTACTGTAATTGTGATTTGTATTTCCCTGATGATCACTAGTGTTGAGCATCTTTTCATGTGAGAGACCAGACAATACTTTAACCAGGTAATCAAACTATTACCAGTAAAAAGCACATGGACACCCTGCTTCTAGGTGAAAATGCTTCACTTAAGTAGT